>CAUYRT010036712.1:0-18030 GCA_963574885.1 Lepilemur ruficaudatus
TTAGCACCAATTTAATGGTTAGTACATGTGGTGGTTGGTTGTTTTTCCATTCTTGTGATACTTCACTTAGAAGAATGATCTCCAGCTCCATCCAGGATAATACAATAGGTAGTTAACCATTTTTTATGCAAAAAAAAAAATGTACTCCACTGTATACATATACCACATTTTATTAATCCACTCATGTATTGATGGGCACTTGGGTTGTTTCCACATCTCTGCAATTGTGAATTGTGCTGCTATAAATATTCTAGTGCAGATTTATTTTAATGGAATGTGTTTTTTTCCTTTGGCTGGATGCGCAGTAGTGGGATTGCTGGATCAAATGGTAGTTCAGGCATGAAACTGTAAGAATTCCAGAATAAAATATGTTGATAAAACTCTTACAGACATCAGCTTAGGGAAAGAATTTATTAAGAAGATCCCAAAAGCAGTCACAGCAACAATTAAAATAAATAAATGGGACCAATTAAATTAAAATGCTTCTGCACAGCCAAGGAATCTAACATTAGAGCTAATACAGAGCCTACAGAATGGGAGAAAGTATTTTAATCCTATACATCCAATAAAGGGCTAATAACTAGAATCTATATAGAACCCAGGAAAATCAGCCAAAAAAAAAAAAAAATCAAACAACCCCATTAAAAAGTGGGTAAAGGACATGAACAGAAACTTTTCAAAAGAAGACAGACTAATGGCCAAAAAACATGAAAAAATGCTCAACATCTTTAATTATCAGGGAAATGCAAATCAAAACCACAATGAGATATCACTTAACTCCAGTGAGAATGGCCTTTATCAGAAAGTCCCAAAATAACAAATGCTGGTATGGATACGGAGAGATAGGAACACTCGTACACTGCTGGTGGGACTGCAAACTAGTAAAATCTTTGTGGAAAGTAATATGGAGATTTCTTAGAGAACTAAAAGTAGAAATACTCCTATATTTTTTTCCAAGACTATTGCACTTTTCTTTCTTACATTTATGTATATAATTCATTTTGAGTTAATTTCTGTGTATGGTAGGCTTCCAAGTTCACACTTTCACATGTGGGTTTCCAAGTTGTCCCCAAATCATTCATTGAAAAGATTATTCTTTTTCCATCAAATATCCTGTTAAAAATAAATTGGCCATAAATGTAAAGGTTTATTGCTGATCTCTCAACTCTGCTCCATTGAACTATACATCTTTTTATTTTAGTAATTCACTGCATTGTTTAGTCTAAATTTGAAGTAGATTTGAAAACAGGAAGTATGAGTGTGTCCAACTTTGTTCATTCTTAAATTGTTTGGCATTCTTGGTACCTTGCATTTTCACACAGATTTTAAGATCATCTTGTCAATTGCTGGAAAAAAAAGTCACTTAGTATTTTAACGGGGATTATGCTGAATCTTAGATAATTTTTGGGACTATTGACGGTCTCGAGATACTAAGTTTTTTTTTTTTTTCATAAATTTTGAGATGTCTTTCCAATTATCACCTTCAATTTATTTACATTGGAGTTTTCAAAGAACAGGTCTTACACTTCTTTTAGTTAAAAAAATTTCTAAGAATTTTATTCTTTTTACACAATTTTAAGGAAATTGTTTTCTAAATTTCATTTTTGGAATATTCCAGACCACTGTATGGACATATAATTGAATGTTGTATTTTTGCCTCATATACTGCAATCCTGATGATCTCTTGCCTATTAATTCTAATGATTTTAGTGTATTTACTGGGATTTTTGTATGTAAAATTATGTCATTGATAGAGAAAATTTCACTTTTTCCTTCCCAAACTGGATGCCTTTTATATTTTTTCTTTCCTAGTTGCCCTAACTCTTCAAGCAAAATGTTTAATAAAAGATGTGAGAAAGGAATATATGTCTTGTTCCTAATAATAGGGGGAAATCATTTAGTCTTTCATCATTAAGGATAATTTTTGCTGAGAAAAAGTCAGTTATCTTGAATATATGTCAGTAGAAATTACACAAACTAAAGCACAAAAAAAAAGTATGAAAAACAAAAACAAAAAAAGGATAGAGCACCTAAGAGCTATCAGACAATATAAAATGGTCTAACTTATGTCTAATTGGAATTCCAGACAGCTAACAGAGATAAAACAGGGAAAATATAATATTTTAAAATTTAATGAATGAAAGTTTTCCAAAAATAATGAAAGACATCAAACTACACATCCAAGAAGCTCAGAGAACATCAAAAAAGAAAATATCAAAAATTAAAAAAAAAAAAAACACTTAGACACATCATAACAAAATTGCTCCAATCAAAGCTAAAACAATTCTTAGTAGTCCAGGGAAATCAGCTCACTACAAATTGTGAATGTAAACATTGTATTGTAAATGTTTTGTAGTTTTTTCAGAAAAAAAAAAAAGCTAAAACAATTCTTAAAGGCAGCAAGGAAAAAAGATGTCATATAAAGCACAAAGATAAGCAAATAGACTTCTTATCAGAAAGTATGCAAATCAGACAACAGATATTGACACTTTTAAGGTGTTAAAAGGAAAAAACAAAGAAACAAACAAAAAATAGTTCAACCTGAATTCTACAGCTGTGAAACTATCATTAAAAAATGAACAATATAAAAAAATTATTCAGAAAACTCACACGGAGAGAAATTATTATCAGATCTGAACTACAAAACTTTTGAGAAAAATTCCGTGTACGGAAGGAATATGATACCCGACAGAAGCTTGTGTTAGTTGATACAAAGAAATGAAGATACCTGTTAAAAGTTAAAGTTACAAAATAATACAGAATGTTATTCTGCCTTAAGAAAAAGATCCTGCTGCTTTCAATAATATGGATGAACCTTTAGGATATTATGCTAAGTGAAATAAGCCAAACAGAAAGAAAAATACTATAATATGTCACTTATATGTAAGATTTAAAATTCAAACAAACAAACAAACCAAATCAAATGCATAGAAAGAGAGACAGAGAGAGAAGAGCAGTAATTACCAGGGTCAGTGACTACTGCTTTCTCTATTGGATCCTCTTTGTGGTTTACAAATGAGTCCTTGTAGACATAGAACATTTAATCATGAGATAACAAGTAAGGATGTTAATGGAACTGCTTGTTTTCATGAGTTTTATTCAAAAAATTAGAAAGTTGAGTGATGCTACACCTTTGTATCATTAATTAAAAATAGCATACATATGAATGAACTTACTACGTAGACGTCAAAGCTGCAAGTAAATTGCAAGCAAATATTACTCAGAGTCCCGTGACACTTAACCTTAATGCTTTAAGTCTTTATCAGATAATACCTAAGGCCTGAGTTAATTCCTTCATGTTAGTTAACAATGAAAATGCAGCTGTCATTTATAGATGTTGGAAGTATAGGATGCAAAAATAGATTTTTGATGTGTTAAAGCCTACTTAGTTGTCATTTTGAGCACTGGTTATCCACTGTGTTATAAAAAAAAAAAATCTTCAAAACAACAGCTATTTTTTTCAATCACATCTCATGATTTTATCAGTCAAGAATTATGGCAGGGCTTAGCTGAGTGAGTCATTTGTTCTACACGGTAACAGTGAGGGTCATTTGGGGTTGTCAAATGAAAGGTCTACTCATAGCCTTTGTGGAATGGTAGCTTAAGAATACCAGACTTCTGACATGGTGGTTCAGAGCTCCAAGAGTGAATATTCCCAGTAAATAAGTTAGAAGCTAGTTGGCCTCTTAAGGATGTATCCTCAAAAATCACTTACCCTTTCTTCTATTCTTTTGTAATGGATATATCATTTACAAGAGAAGTTTCAATAATTTTTCTATGAATAAACATTCCAGTTTTTCTTTCATCACTATCATATATGGGGAGTGTGTATATATGTGTGTTTATTCTAAAGAAATAAAAATAAGTAAATATAGTTATCTTTATTTCCACAGAAAAAAGTCCAAAAGTAATATTACTTGCTTGAACAAACAATAAGCATGTTTAATTTAATTAAAATAATTGTAGTACAAGACATTGTTCCTAAAGACTGTAACATTACACTTCTACCTTGTAATGTGTGAGGGTTTCCATGTACCGAACTTTAACAGGCAATGGATATGATTACACTGTTTAATTTTATAAACTATGTGTTGATATTTCAATATCTTTTTGATAAGGTTTTACCTAAATAAATAAACACTTTTCATATGTCAGTTGGATATTTGTACCATTTTCTGTGGATTTTGTCTTTTTAATTTTGACCCATTTTTAACTGCATTGTTTTCATTTTCTATCATGTATTTGAGGGTTATTTTTTAAAAATATTGGTATCTAGTATCCTCTATTAGATGTTTTCCATATTTACATTTGATCTATGATCTTTGGGCAACATTTTGAATAATTACAAATCTACTATAATACTAGTGTATAATGGGAGAAGAAAGATGGATATATAAAGAGACATTAATATTTGGGAAGTCTTTTAAAAGTATATTAATTGGATTTAACATAGTTGTGATATATCTAGAATATCTTTATTTCACTCACTTTTAACTTTGGTATGTTTCCACCCAGCACTTTCATACCAAAGTTTCTATCTGTTGTCAGTGGCCTTTTCAGACAGAGATCAAAGGAAGAGTATGCAATATAGATCCCAAACACAGAGAAAAGATCTGAGGCAGGGAATCAAAGAGGAAGTTCCCCTGAGATTTCATTTTCTCATTAATTCTCACTGTGGTGAAGAATCAAAATGTTAAATTCAAAATTCTAAGAAAAAGATTAACTGAAAATCACACTAATAAATTCAGTGCTCAGTCAGATTCTAATATACTGTCAAATTTATTATCTTGCATTCTCATAATTTTTCTACTACCTAGATTTCAATGACATTATCTCCCCCTTCTTTATTTTTTCTTTACAAATGTGTTTGCACGTACGTGTGAGTTATTTCAAATATTGCATTATAGTGCAATATTTCACACATTATTTTATTTAATCCTGTTAATACTGAGGTGTGAATAATATTGATATATTTTTACATTTTACAACTGAGAAAAACCACACCACAAAAGGTTAAATGTCCCTTGAAAGATCACACAAAGAATAAAGTATGAGGGCTGGACTAAAAGTTTATTCTTATATTTTTGAGTGAAGTTATCTTTCTAAACATAATTGATTCTTCTTCTCACATTTAGGTGACCTCTCCATATATAAATCACAGAGATGATGTTTTCTTCCAAAGATATACTTGCATTCTATTTGCTGTCCATGCTATTATACAGTTATTCTGATGCAAAGATGACCATTTTCCTGTTCTGCTACCAGGCAAACTCTCCTGTCGTATTATTGTATCCCAATGCCTGACATTGAGCCTGGATCCACACAAGCAGTTCTGCAATAAATATTTTTGAACAAATTTTATTAATGAATGCTGAGTAGCATAAACAATATATGCTAAATGATAAGGCAGTGTATTGTTATATGATTTTAATCTAGAGCTATAATTAACATGACAAAAGAACAAAATATTTAAATACCATAGTAGATTCTAAATTCAATGTGAACAACTATAAAAACATTTTTAAATTTTTATTTTAGATTTATTGAGAGAAAACCATAGGCTGGAGTTTTAAAAGGCTCTTTTAATAAAAGTAATGAAAATCTTTCCTTTAGTGGTTAGAAATTGCTGCAAAATTTTTAAAAGAAAATTTATTCCATAAATGATTAATTGTATTTTTAAAATACTACAAAAAATAAAGTTATCTAAGACTTTTACTTTGATTTTCTTAATGGATTAAAAATCTAGGACACGATGAGAAAATCTAACATATGGTATTGTTGCAGAATGTCACATTCATTGTTTATTTACATTATTAATAAGGAATCATGCATGTTGATTATGCACTGCGCAGCCTACAGTAAATTAAATAAATGATATTCTATAAATATTATATAATATATAACTTGTATAAAATAAATAAGAAAACATATTAAAATAGTAAAAGTCTATATAAATGTATGTGAAAAATTTGTTCTTATTTTTTATTATCATAACCTGTTCACCAGTAGGAATTGTCCAGTTTGTTAACCATTTACTAAGTTTTAATTCACTTACTATTCCTTTTTAATAGAAAGATGATAAATATTAATTTTATGTTATTTAAAGTCACAAGTATATTGAAAAATAGACTCAATTTTTAAAAAAAATTGATCTCTATAAGTTGTATACCTATAGTGTATAATATAAACATACTTTCATTAAATCATTAAATTAATACAACAGATTATGAAAAACATTTTTTCTACTTATTCATTATGACATGCCTGTGTAATAGATTGCAATAAACCCATTCATGGCAATCTTTTCTACGCTCATTGGTCTAAATCTGCTAAGGTTTATCAGAAATATTGCTCTATTTCTTCAAAAGACAAAAAAAAATTTTTTGGTTTTACTTTAGTGTAATATATATCTTTTCTTAGAACTAAAACAAGTGCCTAAAGACAGCTTTAAGGACAAGAAAGGCGTATTTATTATAATATGTCCTATCTCTGAGACGTTGAAAACCAGGTTTGTAAATAATAAAGAAATAATCAACACACCTTCACTTAAATCTTGATGGACAAATATCGATGGAAAGATAAATACAATGAATAAATGATAAAGAATATTTAAAAAGCTACTAAGATTTATTACTAATAGTTATCAAAATTTAAAATGTGTACACAGATATTTTGAACTAGTTATCTATGTTTGTAGATAGATAAAGATATAGCTATAGAGAAGGTAGAAATGTAATCAATGAGGTAATGTTCATTTGGGTGAGAAGTATATTTTATTAAAAAAAGTACAAAATAGTTTTGATATATATGGAATGAAGGCAAAACTAGGTTGTACTTTATTAATTTTGAAAGGACTATATTAACTAATGAATAGGATAATAAAGACTGCTTTAACTTGTCTCTAAGGTACTACAAATGGAGATAAATAAGCTCACAGGAAAATCTCCTGAAAAGAAGTAAGTGCATCCTCTAATCAGGACTTTGTTTCTAATTATAACATAATGGCAGACGCTTGGAATGGTAGGTGAATCAATTTCATAATTTCAATCTCAGTTCAATAACAGAAGCACCATTAGAGAGATAAATGAAATGTTCATAACCTCATAACTTGGGTCATTATTATTGTCTAATGTTCATAATTTACTTATGTAAATATAGGTTATCTAGGGAGGACTTTGGGTTTTGTTTTATAGACATGTTCCTCTGACTTTTATTAGGGAAATAAGAGAATTTGTAGCTTTTAAAAAATTCTGTAGATAAATACATTCAGTCCCTTCACAAAATTGGTGGGGAATTTCACTTTTTCATTTTTAAATCATTCCATCATTCATTCTACAAATTTTATTCAAATTCCTCTCAATATATGTGATGAAATCTAAGCACTTGCACAATGTTGAAGAAGAGAGATGATGTCTTGCTTGTAACTAGACTGTGTGCTAATGTTGGGGCATAAAATATACAAGTTGCACCTTAATTATATAATTTTAGATAGTGATATAAACTAGAACAAATAAAGCTGGGTGATCATTTCTGAAAGTCAGAAGTCAAATGAGATTGCGTACTTAGGGAAAGCTTTGATGTAGAGATGACGTTAGAGTTAAGATCTCAGTAACAAGGGTAGAACTGGATGCAGAACATTCCAGACAAAGGGAACAGCAAAGACAAGGCCCTAAGTCAAGAGCAAATTTAGGTTAACACTCAAAATTCTAACATGGCTTCAACATACTGAGAGAGAAATGGCTGGCAAATGACAAAAATAGAAATATGAAATACACCCTGACCTAAAAGTGGTAACCTAAAATATTTAAGTGCTACAAGAAAAAATATGCCTCTATGGGTTGTCATGAGCTGTCATAACAATGTAAAGCCTATTATCTCCTAACCATGGAACACTATAGCAGCTCCTACTGAAACTATTCTAGCAACTTGTTCCCAATGAAAGTTTATATGTTATATCATGATGAGAAATTCTCATTTTCTAATTTTAATGAAAATGTAGAAACAGAGAATAAATTTCACAATTTACATAGTTTATACTGTGTCATTTTGACACTTTATAAAAAGTAATAGAGATCTACGCCTTTATTCCTCTGAGAAATTGTGTGGGGTTAAGAAAGACACACCACCTAACCCCAGTGAGACTGGCCTCTATCAAAAAATCCCAAAACAACAAATGCTGGGTTTAGTTTTCTATGAAAATTCCTTGTAAATGAGACTCCGAATAATCAATAACCAAGAATTAATTTTATATTTAAAAATTCCGTTTGTGGAGAGAGCCAGATGTCTCACTCAGTGTGAACCATGTAAATTCAAAACTACTTCCTCTGGGAAGTCCAGTGCTGTTAAGTGATCTGAGGACTCAGAGCCTAGGGAAAGATGATATGTGTCATATCTTATCCCTGTGATAGTATTAAAATACATTTTTCTAGTCTAGCATTTTATTAGAGATATAGCTTGAGAAGTGTTTAATTGAAATTAATTGATGTATGAGCATTTAAGAATTTCTCAACTTTGATAATGTCTTATATTATGTTATTTAAATTTTTTTATTAATATGTTTCCTTCTTTGCCAGAACTGAAAATTAACTTGGTCAATTTCTCATATAATTATTGTTAAATCTATATTAATATAACCCATAGATATAGTTCTTAAATTACAACTTTATCTTATTCTACATACATGTATATTAGTATAAGACTATTTTTGGTAATAAATGCTTATATTTTTAGATATTGAAAATATTATAAAATTAATCTTTATAATTAATTCATGAAAAGTTTCCTTGTTATCTTAGAAATTAAGCTATGATTTGGTTTTTTATTATAAGGATTTACTGACTATTAACACTTTGTAGAATTACGCCTTTATTGTTATTGATTTTATTTTACAGAATATACAATTTCTTGAGATAACTTTGTTTTATAATGATTTTCCTGTGCATTATTGCACTGTGTGATTGTTCTACAGAATTAATGAACAGTGAGAGTAGTTGTAGGTTCATTCCAAAAACTAATAATTATTTACACAACTGTTATATTGATAAATTACTACATATCAGAAACTATTAAAGGGAAGATTCAGTTATGATAAAGACAAACTCAGCTCTTGAACTCATAGAACATTAGACTTTCAGGGTTTTAAAAACTGTTATTATGAATACCATTAATTTCCAGGTGACAGTTAGATGAGAATACTATTGTTTTTCAATGAATATGTGTAACCTCACTGAAGAGAACTTACTCTTCCTAAAGTTCTGATCTATGAGTCACAGAGAAACTGTGTCTGAGATTGATAATTTCCTCTGTCCAATAAAGTAACAATGCTATTTGAAATATTGTTGTCACTCTGGAAATGCAAAAAGAATTGGAATTTCACAAGTTTGCCTCTCTCATCTCTCTTTATAGTACTGGTAAAAGGAAAGAAGGAAGAATGAAAGGAAGGAAGAAGTGAAGGGAAGAAAAATAAGGGAGAAAAAGAGAGAGGAGTGAAGGAACAGAATGAAAGAAGAAAGGAAGGGAGAGAGGGAGAAGGAAAGAAGAAAGGAAGGAAGGGAAGGAGGAAAAGAAAGTACCCATTATTTAATGGATTAGGCAAGATACTCAAAATAGGGTAAGTCAGCCAGTTAATTAAATATAGCTAATTAATAAAGACCCTAGATGTATGAAAAATAGAATATTTAATACAGAAATAAATCAGTAAGAAATCTGGGAAGAGGTGGATAGATCTTGATTTTTGTCTTCTTCATGAACATGCAAAGCCTAGTTTTTGCAACAAGCAGTCCCAGAGAGAAAAATCTAGTTAGTTACTACTGCATGTTAATTTTCAAAAATATAATTCAAGTTATAGTAATACAGCCTAGATAACCTACAATTATGTATTTTTGAAGCATGAAGGGATTAGCTATAAGTACATTACACATTGCACTGTTTCCAGTGCATTTGAAGCAACCATAGTCTATTGTTATATTTCTAGCATACAGCAGAGGGCTCTGGTTGTATTGACCATAAAATTGAATGTTGTATTAACATCTTGGGTAGAATATAGAAACAGACATTCATTAAATTAAATATTGGAAAATCAAAATAAAATAAGAAAAGAGATGGTAGTTATCACTTGACTCTCTGATTTTGTTCAAATGAAGTTGTCTGTCTCTTTGTTTGTTTAGAATTTTGTTATGCCTGATCAGGCTTGCTTCTTTGCCAGTATTATTACATGAACATTATATAGAGCTGGAAAATAATGATGGGAGAGGTTACTGATTTTTTTATAAATTATCTTAGCAATAAAATCATTAAAAGAATCATTATTATTGTGAAAATAAATAATCTTTCTCTTACAGTATGTGGGATTATAGTTCATAAATAAAACATAATTATTGAAAAATTGAGACAATTGTGAATACAGCCCAATATATTCTCTTATTGAGCATAAATAATACAAAAGAAAAATGATTATGTAAGACAGGATAGAGCAAGTGTCACAGAAGGAATACAACTAAAGCGAGATACAGGAGCAGTTCAAATGAGAAGAGTTATGTAATCCATTACACTGGTTGTACAGATGTGGAGAATGAGGATGAGGAGCTTTGTAGGCAATGCTCTACCAGGCACAGCATTAGGGGAAATGGGGAATATCCAGGGGATTACAGAGGCTCAGTTTGACAGAAGAGTAGAGTTCAAGAAGTTGGTGAGAATGAAATAGGCTTGGTGAGTTGCACTGGATTCATTTCATTAAGAATCTGTAAATATATTGATGAAAAGTTTTACTTAATCAAATGCTTAATATGCCCCCTACTACAACTGAAATACTCATAACTCTATGCATGTGAATGATTTAAAGCCATCAGATGGTCATGGATTGAAATATTTACATACCTAATTAAGTTCTACAAATATTAATAAGAACATATGTATAAGAATCTTTATTGAAACATAAATAATTTTCATCAGAACTTATGCAATTTGGCAATTATATAAATATGCTTGCTTTGCTGGAGCATCATAGTTTTGTATAGAAAATCTCATGTACACTCAAGAAGTTTCCTTTATGTTTTTCCCTAAAATGCACAACGTATTTATAGGAAAGAAAACAAAGCAAAACAAAAATTCTACTCTCAACACACAATTCAGTCCATTGCAGTAGGGAAAGAAATAGATTAGCTCAGGACTTCAAATTTCCAGCACAAGCTGCATGAAGGGTTCTGAAAACTTTTACATAGCAGAGGTAAGTGGAATCTAGCCCAGTCATCCCAGTTGTCCCAAGTCACAACCAGCTGACCATCAGACATTTTACTGAGGCCAGACGAGACCCAAAGAACCACCAGTTGAGGCCCAGCCTGAATCACTGAGTCTCAGACCCATGGGATAAAACAATTTTGTGTGTGTTTGTGTGTGTGTGTACGTGTGTCTAAATCTCTATAGTAAGAGATCACTAAAGAAAGGCATATCAAAAAAGAGAGGCACTAGTAAACATATCAGGTGTTGAGCTGGGACTCAGGAAGCCCACAAACCAAGTGTAAGTTGGGACGGCACCATTGGCAATTATATTTCTCCCATTACCAACAGTTATTTGGATCTTTTTACATATAAATGGAGGCACTGGATTTTTATAAAGCCAACTGTTCTGCTTTTTCAGCTAATTAAGTTTATTAGTTATCACTTGAAATGAATGCTTCAAATTAGGCTCCCCCAAATAATTTCTTATCCTAGAGATCGTCATGCAAAGAAACTTGATTTCCATTTAATTTTGTCAGTGGGCCTACAAATACTTTTTTACTCTACATAATCATAGCATAGTAATTAAAATAATGTTTGACACATTATGCATCTTTTAAAATGAGAGTAGCATCTTTGTATTTCTTTCAAAAAAATTTTAAAAAATTCTCATGGGACACACAATTGCAATGACTAGGTTTGTAACTAGAAACCACTGTTCAATTAATTTCAGATTCCACTTAGTTTGTGAACATACTCCTGTCACATGTTTATATGAAAACAGATATTTAGGTATCATTACAAACCACACATCTGACCCTTTTCATGGGGAGAATTTTTATCAGTGGGGCATTTTTACCCACAGTACACATGCTCTGAGATATTTCATTAAAGCCATGCTTTCCAACAAGTTTCCAACCCCCCAGCCCCCACCCCCCACAGCTTAGGCCTAGGCTAAGCATAGGGTTCTTATAAATGAACTCCTTCCCCCATCCCAAACTAGGCCCATAGAACTCCGGACCACTTTCTGAGATTCCACAGTGATGCAAATCTTTGCTGCTCCCTCCTGAGAAAGAGCAAAGGCCTCGGCCAGTGTCGGTGATGGATGGGATGACTTTATCAGCTTGGAAATGAGTGCGGTCCACTCATGGATTACTTTGTAACCTTGACAAATTTCCAGCTGCATGCATTCTCTTGGAATTGGGTTCCCTCTAATGCCCCTATTTGGTTGGCAAATCTTTTTCATCCTGGAACACTTTGAGATGATTCAGTAATCCAAATGTAGTTCCCCAATTTTCTAAGATTTGTCTAGTTTGGTTGGGGCCAGTGCTGATTAAACATCAGTGTTCTTCTTATTATAATGAGTACAGTTTTTGTACTCAGTAAGAACACCAAAATATTGGGTTTTCCATGAAAAGTCTAATAAGTACTATTATTTTATAAAGACAGTTCTACCTGCTTGTGCCACAGGACTCCCACAGGTGGCCCATATGAAGTATCAGAGTATAATTACCAGTGATTTGGGCCACTCTGTGGGCATCCTCATGCCCACTTTCTTCCAGCCTATGCAGATCCCATCATCTTTTCTTAAAGGCATTTCATTTGCATTCAGGTTTGATAGAGACGAAAGATAGAAGCTGTGACAAACTAGGCAGGTGGCAAAAATCTGCTTCTCATCATATTCAGACATCTGTCTTAGCAATGTGTCACTTAATTCATAGTGACATAGTGTGCATATACTCAACTTTTCAGCAGCCTTTGCCATATGTGAGTCAAAGGTAATATTTCTGTTCATGCAACTAAAGAAAAAAAAACAACAAAAATAAATATAATCCTGATATCACAAACCGAGTGGTAATGCCAACCAGTCAATGATAAGTTAGAAAGTGCTCTATTCCATCTTAAATCCAGATTATTCAGGTGGAATCTTTAGATAGAAAAGGGGACCAATTTTCCTTTTCTGAAAGAAGGGAATAGTTTAGGTAGCTTCTTTCAGCATCAGCCATTGTCAGCACCAAACAGAGAAAAGTCGTTTAGAATATTGTTATAGATTGAATGTTTGTGGTTCACCAAAATTCATATGTTGAAATCTGATTACCAATGTGATATTTTAGGAGTTGGGGCCTTTGGGGGGTTATTAGATTATGAAGATGGAAGATGAATGAGATTAGTGCTATTATAAAACAGTCCCCAGAGACCAGCCTTGCCACTTCTACCATGTGGGGATACAGTGAGAAGGTGCCATTTATGAAATGGAAAGTGGGCCCTCACCACCACTGAATCTGCCAGCACCTTGATCATTGACTTCGCAGCCTCCATAACTTTGAGAAATAAATTTCTGTTGTTTATAAGCTACCCAGTTTATGGCATATTTTGTTATAGCAGCATAAATTGACTAAGACAAATATTACTCTATTTCTCTGAGACAGTCTTATGTGTCTTCTTCCCATTTGCCACAAGCTCCATCAGTTTCTATTTATTACCTCATTTAGCTTAGCCTGGCAGAATAGTCTGCTTTGGCAGTATTACCTACTCAGCAAATGGTAACAACATTGGCGTGGCTTCTCTTTTGCTTCCTCCCCTTGGAAGAAGTCGTAGGATTTGACAGGTAAAGGATTGCACAACTGTCCTTCCACTTACTAATGTAGCCCCAACTAACCCTATTTTAACAACGTGGGAAGATGTTATAATTGATCCCAATGTCCCTTTAGCACAGCTGCAATCCTAAAATATCAAGTCAGTCAAAACAAAATAAAAATTGTCTTTCAAGAAGAATAAAAGATAATAAAGCCATGTCATTATATTACTGGTATTGCATATTCCTACAACTGATTTCTGGAAAACTTTCCAAAAGTATTCTCTCTTTTCTTCCTTTATATACAATTGGAGACCACATTGGCACTATCACTTTCAAAAGTTTCTCCCTTCCCAAATTAAATAACACATGGTTTAACTGCTTATTCAAACTTTCCATAACACCATTGCATTGAAGGTGATGAGAACGTACCATTTTCACGTAATATTATGTTTTCTTGCCCGTTTCTTCAGTAGGAGTAATGTTTATAGCTTCATAAGAAAAAAAAATATCTGGGAGAACAACACTAGAATAGTTGTTATTTCCACTCATGTTGATGTCTAACTCCCCTAAAACTCTTGGTATGAGTTTAATATATTTCACTTGCCAGCTACTCCCAAATTCACAGTATTAACAAAATCTTTTAGCAGAAAAGCTAGAGATATTGGTTATATTCTATTTATTCTTAAACATCCTTCACTGCAATCATTTTTTCTGAAACAACAGATGGACTGCCATTCTAATACCCTCAATTGGCAAAATAACAATGTGACAAATTATTTTTCCATGAGGTTAATCATCTACATATACTGTGTGATACAAAAATAGTATTTTATATCAAACTTTAAAGTAAAAATTCTTCTTCTTCTTTTTTCTTAACAAAACAAAACAGTGGCATAACTCATG
The DNA here is from genome assembly GCA_963574885.1 of Lepilemur ruficaudatus. Classification (NCBI taxonomy): domain Eukaryota; kingdom Metazoa; phylum Chordata; class Mammalia; order Primates; family Lepilemuridae; genus Lepilemur; species Lepilemur ruficaudatus. The sequence continues at coordinate 14,696 of CAUYRT010036712.1, forward strand.
ATAAAATGTTATACATGCTAATTGGTCTTCCTAACCAGCTTCTGAGGTGGTTTATATTACACTACACATTTTGCAAATGAGAAAACTAAGGCACAGAGGAGTATCTTACTCATGGTCACTAAATTAGAAATTTGTGGAATCAACATCTAAATCTAAGTAGTCTGGCTCAATCACTCTCTGAAATTGTGCAGGATATCTTTCTACTTTTAATTATGAAGGACAAATAACATATAACCATATCTGGGATAATTTTCCCACAACTTTTCTTTCAACTTTGTCACTTTTCCCCGTCTTCAATACAAATATTTTGATTAATATTATTCAGATACTTATTTAGAACTCATAACAATCCTATAGACCAAAAAAAAAACAAACAAACAAACAAAAAAAAACTGCAGTATAGCATACTATTTAATAAAATGGAAATTTGATGCTATCCCTTTAAGAAAAATAATGTAAGACAGGAAAAATTCAACTCACTTCAAATCTGATATTGGTAATACATAAATATGAAGCTTTTCTGATGACTATTTAAGATTTCTGATTATAGTCATAGTAATAAACACATTGACCTTCTCATATTTTGATTGAATTATATTTTCCAATCTGAAATGTTTGAGATTTGTAGAGAAAAGAAAAAGGGAGATAAGCAAACTGCTAGCCTTGGAATTTTCCATGCTTATTTATTTGTTTCACTTTTAAAATGATTTAGAAACAACTGTGCAAGGATATGTGCTCCACAGATATGCTTTATGACAGATAAATAAGCATAGATTTTGTAGTTGGCATGTTGGCTACTTTAATAAGCTTTCTCAGCGACAGGATTTTATAACCTTGGAGGAAGTAAAACATTGTGAGGTACTAGCTTATGCAGCACACTGAAACCTATAACAAGCCTGTATCATTAGAGAAGGTGATACTGACTGAGGAAATACAGACCAATTTGTGGTGGCCATGAAAATTTGCCACTTATGTCTTTGCATATTGATTGATAGCCTTTAATGTTGGCTCTATGGACCTTCCTCATTCTGCACATTGCCCCTGGAGATGCTCCCTACGGGAAAACATATATTCTTATTAGGACTTTTGAGATCAAGAGTTACAAATTATGGGAAAGATATATATGATAGCAATAAAATTAGAAAACGAAGATGAAGAAGAGGCAGATCCTGAAAAGTGAATTTATTTTCTGTTAGTATATACCTTTCTTGAGTTAAAAAATTAAAAAAAAAAGTCATGGGAGGGTAAATATGTGTCTTTATAAAATTTAGTGATTTCTTCACTGAGAGTGAAAGAGTAAACCGTCCTTATTTGCACTGTTAAAAGTTCTGAATAAAACAAAAGCAAATTTTGCTCCTTACAAGAAAGTTTTTAAAGATTACTAATAAGTAGAGGTAAACAGATTTGTCACAAATTGACACCTTTCTCTACCTGCTAGAAAAGAAAGTATGCAATACCCAGAAACTTGCTTCCTAAATTAAATATTTACCACATGATGTTAGGGTGTGTAAAATTGGATATTTTCCAGATTAGTCAAATACATAGTAGTTATGTTTCATAAGCGTAGGCAGCTGGATCATTTCATCTCAGAATCCTTGCAGGTGATTATTACTTGCTAGGTTTCTAGCACTTATAAGCAGCCTGGCAGGATTCAGATTCCTCCTAGTGCTCTTATCCTGAACAGAAAAATACATTACACTTAGAAAAAATTTCACCCAACTCCCATAAAGCTTAAAGAATCAGCTTAGTGTTCTATGTTTGTTTTTACACCCCAAGAGGTTTCTCTTGACCCTAGGAAGAGAAATCATCCATTCTGAAATGAAAATAGAGTTGAAATTAAGTCAAAATTGGAAAACATCAGCCATTTTCTCTTTTCGTATGTTGTTGCACTGAAATTCTGCTTATACTTGGTCTTCATTTTGTCTTGAAATCATATTTTCATATTAAAATCGCTGCCTGGTGACAAAGTGAGAAAGAGGGAGGACTTGATCTCCCAAAATATCAGAAAATGAAAACTAGGAAACATCTACAAAAACTATAGATAATTTAGTAAGCTAATATTAATAATTTCATTCTTTAGGACAAAAAAGAGTTTAATATTTACAATTAAAACATGCTAGTGCCATAATAATTTTGCTAATTTTATTTGTTTTGTTTTGAACAAGTAATTGTTTTACGTATTTTAAGCATTAAGTTACGATGTATACATTGGAAATCGTCTGTCTACTTCTGTTCACACACAATCCATTGTCCATTTACTCTATAGATAATCATCATTATGTATTCTTATTTTTTTGAAATGTAGAGATATCTCAATTAAAAATCAAACATGTAATATTGTATACATATAATTTTTATGTTTTGATTATGAAAGGTAATGATAATATAACAGAGTATACGGTATCTGAGCTGGTTTTATCATTTGAAGGGCTGTCAGAGAACAGAGAGCATGCTGTCACAGGCTTACTGGGATGGAGGAATTGTTTTAAAGGTATTAGCATAGCTAAGAGAAATCACCAGGGATTGAAAAGTACCTAAAACTAGAATCCTTAGGAAACTGTTAACATTGCTAAGTCTGGAGAGCCAAGAGGGAGAGCAATTTCTAGAACCCAGAAAGAGCTGTAGATATAGGAGTCGTAGTCTTAGGGAGGAACTCAGACACTGTGGAACAAGGGCCCAGAAGGAAAGGAAGCAGGATAGTAAATACTCTCACCTTTCTCTCTCCTCCCACAGTCCAGTATTCTGCCTGGACTTCCAACTAGACAAATTCAGAGAGAGGACAGAGAAAAAGGGAGCAGAGTATCATATGGACAGTTCTATTATTTAGGGAACTTGAATAAAGAAGTATTTCAGCAGTTTCAGGGTCTAGAATAGTAGCAGAGAAGGTAGTAGAAGTTTGGAAATGCATGTCAGGTGAGTCAAATTGGTGTGTGTATTTAAACATAAAATCCATTATTTCTAAATGCGATACCCAGTCGGGCGTTGACTGGGACACCTAGTATTAGAATCATTATTAGCTTGCATGAGTATTCCATAATTAGTTAATCAATCAAGACACTATTTTTAACATTTAGGGTTTTTTAACTGTAAAAATACCACATAGATAAATATTTTTACCTTGTACATGCTTATATTTAATTCAGTAAGACAAATTTCTACATGTAAAATGTGAAGTCATTTAAATTTTATACTAAATTTATATCCAGAAATATTTACCTCTAGAAATATTATCAACAAATATATTATTTTCTCTCATAAAGAAATGCCTATTTTTAGGCCGGGCGCGGTGGCTCACGCCTGTAATCCTAGCACTCTGGGAGGCCGAGGCGGGCGGA
>CAUYRT010036713.1:0-45843 GCA_963574885.1 Lepilemur ruficaudatus
TGGATCGCTTGATCCCCGGAGTTTGCGGTTGCGTGTCGTTTGGCGGCCCCCACGGCCACCACCCCAACCCGGGCAACAGAGTGACACTCGTTAAAAAAAAAAAAAAAAAAAAAAAAAAAAAGAACCAGCACTCTTCACTAGCATAGAATAACAGAATATCATCATCTGCATTTTTCATCCAAGTGATTTTTGAGAAATGATTTCTTTAATTCAACTACAGTCAGCAAATGTCTACTGTTGCTTTCCAGAACTCACTTTTCAGCTGTCACTAGGACCTCTGTTTTCTTCAGCTCTGTTTGTGTCAGATCACTGTCTGTAAGAACAGAGAGAAATTACATTAATATTATAATATTATTAATATAGTTTTGTTCTAGTTTGCCTTAGTAAAGTTGTCTTACTCTAGAAACAGTATTCGAGATATATGTAGGTTAGGTAGATGCCTAGTTAAATGTTTCATCCTAGAATCTACATGTTTCAATGGTCTCCAGAATTAGAAAAAATAAAATACAAACAATTCCAAAGCAACATGCAAATAAATCATGCACAGATAATTCTGGAACTTTAAAAAGGTAAATTTTTATCTTCTGGTTGTCTGTGGCAGAAAATAAAGAAAGAAAAAAGAAAAAAGGTAAATTTGGGGCTCTTAAAAAAATGAATAAATAACTATATATTTATTTACATGAATGTTCATCCCTAAGATGTTAGCCTTTTAAAAATTCAGTTTTATGTCTTCAAAGGGAATACGATTACCCAGCAGACTGCCAAAATGTATTGCAAACACTTACCTGTCTTTTCTACTTTTGGTACCTGCTGTACCTCATACACACAGTTCTGTGAGATACCTAGGTTTGGGGGCCAAATTGGAATAGATAAAATTCTTTGTCCCCGTGAAGACTGTTCCTGGCCAGATACCTAAACAAAATTTCAACAGGTATCTTAAGTGAATAGATTTTAAATAGTTTAATTTATTGAAAAGTTTATATCTTAAATAAAAGGTAATCCAAAAATGGTAAATATTACCCTTTATTCATTATATTGTGATTACTTGTGCTTATAAAATCTTGTTCAAATACAGTTTGGAAAGCACTTATCATTTGTATGAAAATGACAATCTTTTTCTACATATTTTTCTCTAATTTTGGCATCCAAATGACCTATAGCTTTGCACTAATATGGCCCATCCTTTTTTTGCTATCCTGCAATATAGTTCCTATTATATCAAATACAGGCATACCTCAAAGATGTTGAGGGTTTGGTTCCAAACCACCACAATAAAGCAAATACTGCAATAAAGTGAGTCACACAAATTTTTAAGTTTCCCACTGAAAAGTTATGTTCACACTGTACTGTAGTCTACTTACCATGTAATAGCGTTATGTCTAAATAAATGCACATATCCTAATTTTAAAAAAGCATTATTGCCCCAAAATGCTAACAATCATGTGAGCCTTCAGCGAGTCATCGTCTTTTTGCTGGTGGAGGGTCTGGTCTCAATGTTGATGGCTGCTGACTGATCAGGCTAGTAGTTGCTGAAGGCTGGATTGGCTGTGGTAATTTCTTAAAATGAAACAATGAAGTTTGCCATATTGATGAACTCTTCCTTTCATAAAACATTTCTCTGTAACATGTGATGCTATTTGACAGCATTTTACTCACAGTAGAACATCTTTCAAATTAGAGTCAATCTTCTCAAACTCTGCCACTGCTTTATCAACTAAGTTTATGTAACATTCTAAATCTTCATTTCAACAGTGTTCACAGCATCTTTACCAGGAGCAGATTCCATCTCAAGAAACCACTTTCTGAATGTCTAAGTTAAAATGGGGGGAGAGAGGGGTGGAGAAAAACAAAAACAAAAACACTTTCTTTGCTCATCCCTAAGAAGCAACTCCTCATCTGTTCAAATTGATTATGAGATTATAGCAACTCAGTCATCTCTTCAGGTTCCACTTTTAATTCCTTTTAATTCTAGTTCTCTTGCTGTTTCCACCACATCTGTAATTACTTCCTCCACTGAAGTCTTGAACCCCTCAAAGTCATCCATGAGAGTTTGAATCAATTTTTTCCCAACTCCTGTTGATGCTAATATTTTGACCTCCTCTCATGAATCATGAATATTCTGAATGGCATCTAGGATGGTGAGTCCTTTCCAGGTTTTCAATTGACTTTTCCCAGATCTATCAGAGGAATCACTATCTATTACAGCTATCACCTTATAAAATTTCTTAAAGACTTGAAAGTGAAAATTATTCCTTGATCCATGGTGCTGCAGAACGATGCTGTGTTAGCAGGCATGAAAGTAACATTTACCTCCTTGTACATTTCCATCAGAAATGTATGGATGACCAGGTGTATTGTCAATGATTAGCCATGTTTTGAAAGGAATCTGTTTTTCTGAGCAGTCGATCTTAACAGTGGGCTTACAATAGTCAGTAAACCACATTGTAGACAGATGTGCTGTCATGCAGGGCTTGTTCTTCCATTGAAAGAGCACAAGCAGAGTAAATTGAGCATAATTCTTAAGGGGCCTGGGATTTCCAGAATGGTCAATGAGTATTGGCTCCAGCTTAAAGTCACCAGCTGCATTAGCCCCTAATAAGAAAGTTAGCCTGTCCTTTGAAGCCAGGCACTGACTTCTTCTCTCTAGCTATGAAAGTGCTAGATGGCATCTTCTTCCAATAGAAGACTGTTTTGTCTACCTTGAAAATCTGTTGTCTAGTGTAGCCATCTTCACGGGTGATCTTAGCTAGATCTTCTGGATAACTTGCTGCAGTTTCTATGTCAGCATTTCCTGCTTCACCGTGCACTTTGTCACACAGATGGCTTCTTTCCGGAAGCCTCAAGAAACAACTTCTTGGCTCATGTAGTAGCACTTTTCACTTCCTTTAAGAACTTTTCCTTTGCATTCACAACTTGGCTAACTTTTTGGCACAAGAGTATATAGCTTGGCCTATCTTGGCTTTCCACACGCCTTCTTCACTAAGCTTAATCATTTTTAGCTTTTGATTTAATGTGAGAGATGTGTGACTCTTCCTTTCACTTGAGCACTTAGAGGCCACTGTAGGGTTATTAACTTGCCTAATTTGAATATTGTTGTGTCTTAGGGAATAGGGAGGCCTGAGGAAAGCAAAAGAGACTAGAGCAAAATAGACAATTCCTAGAGCAGTCAGACAACACCTGACATTTATCAACTCAGTTCATCATCTTTACGGGCATGGTTCATAGCACTCCAAAACAATTACAATAGTAACACCAAAGACCACTGATCACAATCAACATAATAGATAAAATAATAATGAAAAAGTCTGATATTGCGAGAATTACCAAAATGTGAGACAGAAAGTTAGCACATGCTGTTGGAAAAATGGTGCCAATAGAGTTGCTGAGGCACAGTTGCCACAAACTTAATTGGTAAAAAACACAATTATCTGCAAAGTGCAGTAAAGCAAACAAAGCACAACAAAACGAGGTATGCCCGTACCTAAGAGAGATAAACTCTTCTAAAACTTTAAACTACCACTCAAAACTCCAGTGGTGGAGGGCTTATTTTGGTTAAATATACTGAAGATCAAATGATTTAAAGTAAACAGTGGGAAACACAATAAAAATAGTAACATAGGATAAATTATTCTAAGCTAAAGAATTAAAATATTCATCATTATGTAAAGGAAAACTTACATAATAAAATATTAAATTACTGTTTTGCCAACTGTATTGCCCACATCCCACATTCAAAATTCTATTCTGCTACCTTATAAGTAGTTCTTTATTTGTGAAGTATCTGTGTCTGTCAATGCTTTTATTTTTCTTCTTCCCCTTATTTTGGTTTTATTTTGCTGCTTGCTAATTCCTCCAAGCAGTATATTGCCACAGATAGATGGAAAAGATGAAATTCGACTACATGAATATATTATAATTACTTATTAGTAGTTGTGGAAAATCACGATAGCTTGGTAAAGCGAGGTTACTGGATCATCCAAGGTTTTCAAATAGCCATGTAGTGACTATCCTCACATTATGATGAAAACAGCAACTAAGTCCACCCCCTAATAATGAAGTGAGCACTTACCTTTCCTATGGCAAGTCCTTCATAATTCAATTTTCCTTCCTTTATGAAACTATAGAGTGGAGAACCAGGAACAGAATTAAAGTCACCACACATAATAATAGGACAGAAGCTGCCATCTTTCTGATGGGCAACACTAGAAATCTCTGCCAGTAGCATTGCCAATTGGGTTAACTTAATATCACCTCGCCTTGGATTATACAATAAATGTGTATTAGCCACACAGATCGCAGGAGACACAGCACATGGGATTTTGGGCTGTAAGAGTAAAACTAATCCAACATTGTCTCTGTCCAACAGAGGAATATCACGGCGGTAGAATTCCACTGGGTTCACTGATAAGAGTGAAAATTTGGAATGTTTGAAGCAAATAGCACAGCCATCAGGTTTCTTTCCTGTCCGCATCTTATATTCACAGTGATAACCTATAAGACAGAAGTGAATTTAAAACAAGAGCCTATTTTCATAAACATATGTCAAAATACAGCTAACCTAATATTTTTGAATAATATTTACCGAAGTATATTCTGTAAACATTAGTAACGATCTTTATACATGCTAGAATCAAAAATGTGTGAGACTGGGTCTAACAGGCCCCTTTACTAAAAGACTAAGTCCTTAATACACCAATGTGTATTATCACTCTCCCATTTCCACCCTAGTAAAATGCAGAATCATAAGAGTAAGGTCTTGTAACAATCTACCCCTTCATTCTCCCCTGATCTTTTTGCCTATAACTCTTTCCCTCTCACTCCATTCCAGCCACACTGGCCGCCTCACTTGCCTTAACACACTCCAACCTCAGGGCCTTTCCCTTGCTATTTCCGCTGCCTGGAATGCTCTAATCATAGCTCGTTACTTCACCTCCTTCAAATTTGTGTGCAAATGTCACCTCCTCTGATAATTTTGTTTAAAACTGAAACCTTCCCTGTGCTACTTTGCTGTTTTTCTCCAGGAAACTAGTAATATCCATATTAAATATGTTATTTACTTATTTATTTGGTTTATTGTCAGCCTTTCTCCACTAGAATGTACACTCCATAAGGGAGGAAATGTTTATGTATTTGCCCAATGGTATAATCCCACTGCCTAGAACAGTACATGGTATATAGTAAGGCACTCAAAGACTATTTGCTATGATGAATGCAAAACAGACACATTTCTCAAATTTATGTGACCACAGATGACCTATTTCTATAAGTATTTAATCAAATGAGTTTTCAGCTTCTAGCTATTAGGCACTGGTAGACACTAGTATTATAATGAACTAGACAGAACGGTTCCTGATCTCATGGAGCTCAGAATCTTAAAAGTTTAAGTGCTCAGCAGAGTAACTTCTAGGAAAGGGAGCTACTAAGAGACTCTTATGCACCTTTCTGTTTAAATTAGAGTTATATATCAACGCGACAGTTTCCACTTGAAATACCTCAATCTTTTCCTGACCTTTTGAAATTGTTTTCAAAATTAAGATTTTTAGTCCAAATATACCATATATCTTTGTTAGCAAGTTATGTTTTAATAACACACAAATCTTCAAAAGTAAATTTGGCTAAGATAAAAGTTATATTGTACCCAGTGATTCCAAACTTGGCCTGATCTCTGTTCCATAATGATCTTCTTGAACTTCTTGCAAACAAAGTACCTTGGAAGAAAAGAATGGTTTGAATTAAAACATAGAGATGCACATATAAATGTTCTGGTGCTTCACCTTTAAAAACAGGCTTCTAAAATTCCAAACCTGATGGCAGTTGAAATAAAAGACTTATAATACTTTTGTATTATTTATAGATCTACCAAATTAACGTTTCCAAATTTGATCACTCTCAACACTATGGCCTTATGGGCAAATGTCTAACTTCTCTAAAAAACTGAAATAGAACTGTGGCTTTTAATCAAATGGAGCTCTCTTTCCAGCCATAATTATTTCCCAAATGAAATATTTTAAATTTACATGTCAGGATATTTTTCCTGAATTTACATGTTCATTAGTACTAATCTTTCAGGTTCCTTTCTTAAGAGGTTGATATCTTTGAAAGCCATCATGTTGATGAAATTGTTTGCACGAATTATTGAAATTTCAAATAAAAGGAAATGTTTACTGAATAATATGTTGCCAATCCCTGTCTCAAAACTGACCAATGCTTAAAACTTTTTGGATCCCTTTTGAAAAGTTAGATGATTATTTATACCAATAATCATTAAGAAATGACACTCTGAAAGTCACAATACCTTGTTAATGTTCCATCATTATTCTTAAACATCTTTCCTTCTTACCCCACAAACAAAATGGAGAAAATCATTCAGTTCACAAAGGCACAAAAGAAACATTTAACTCAACTTTTTCTTGTGTGAAGAATTTTGATAATATGTTGCACTTACATCTGCATCAAAGTGTTTAATTTCTTTCAGAATATTGGGAAACCTGAAACTCCAATGTAATACTGGCCGCCGGCAATGTCTATAGAGGTGTGAGTTATCTTCCAATAAATCTTGTGAAAGTATATTATAGGACATCACTGAAAAGTCAAACTTGTTTTTACTGTCTTCACATTTGGGATCAACATTTTTGTCTCCTAGGATCTTTGTTTTTTCTTTATTATGGTTACATATATATTCCCAATTCCGTTTTATTGTGCCTGTTAAAATATATTGGACAAAATATAAAGAATTAATCAAAAGGAGACCATACAGTTTCCCGTATATAAACATTTTTCAGCCTTTTAAAAATTCCCACATGCAATGAATAGAATGTTTTTCCCTAAGAAATGGCAATACAGCCACGAATAACTAGAAATTGTCATCAAATTGATTACAAAGGCAGTATCATGATATACTGGTTGACCAGGAGGTATAAAACAGGTTTAAAAGGATCTGGCAAGTCACTGTGGAGGCTGTGAGTATATGCTAATAAAGCTAAGACTATACAGGGGTTTTAGTTTTTCACTTCTCTGTGATTAAGAAGTGGTTCTGCCACAGATGTGCTTAGCAACTTTAGAACCATAATAATATATTTAATATTTGTATGTCACAGTTGGCTTTTCAATAAGATGATTTTATACTGTATTTGATTCTCTATTAGTAGGATAAGATCATCAAATGATTGATTAAGTTCCGTAAACTATTCTTAGCTCAGAATTCTGGTTTATAGATGAATGAAGGGTGTATAATGGCAATAAACAGAAGTAGTATTTAGTGTTTAAACACTAAAGTGGAACAATGCAAACAAATGAACAAAAATATATTCAACATACACCAAAGCAAAAGTTAAATGTGACATAGCTAGAGAATGCTTGTAAATGATGGCTGGTTGATGAACCTAGCATGCAATAGTTAGGAATGTGTTTTTATTCTACAAAGACATCATCTGTTCTCCAAATGTGAGGAACAGAGGCTGGGCATGGTGGCTCAAGCCTATAATCCTAGCACTTTGGAAGGCCAAAGCAGGAGGATCACTTGAGGCCAGGAGTTCAAGACCAGCCTGAGCAACATAGTGAGACCCTATTTCCACAAAAATATTAAAAAAAAATTAGCCAGGCATGGTGGCACGCCAACTACTTGGGAAGCTGAGGCAGGGATCTCTTGAGCCTAAGAGCTTGACGTTGCAGTGAGCTATGATGATGCCACTGTTCTCTAGCCCAGGAAACAGAGTGAGACCCTGTTTCCAAAAAAAGTGATGTAAAGAGAATAGAAAAACATGAGGCTTTTTAATTGCAGGCAGTCCTCAACTTAGAAATGACTACCATATGTGCGTGCATGTGTGTGTGTTCACTTTTGGTCTTATCTGCCTCATCTTACCATTAAAAAGGATGCTCCAGGAAGAAAAACATGGAACTTTTAGAGAGTCTATGAGCTCAAAAGAAACAGAAAACAAGAAATAGGAAGAATATGGGAAAATAGACTTGGAGATAGACTTCCAAATACAATTAAATTATATGAAAAAAAATCTCAGCCTTAGAATATCTCCCTCTATTCTGCAAAAAGGTTTTCACTTCACTGAATTACAATGTCTAAAATTCTACCAACTAAAAATTAAATTCAGGTTAAAATAGTCTATACATTTATGCACAGAGTGAAAAAAGACTAAAAGAAAATATACCAATATTTTTAAGAGTAGTTATTAATACCTCTAAGTGGTAGGATTGTGGAAGATTTTCTAAATCTTCTACAATAGCAATATATTTTTAATAAAAATATCAATACCTTCTCAAAAAACACCATTGAAATAATAATTTTAAAACACCCTCTGATAAATTAGTTTAATCAGATTGCTTTCTTCAAAATCTAAGTAGCTGATACATGCTGCAGTATGGGAATAGAAATTTTCAGCAGAAGACAGAAGAAGATAATTTTTATGACTAGTGAGGTCTCGGTAGAACAACGGAGTTGGAGATTTATGATACCATGAAGGTACTAGAAGGGTAAATAAAAAAAGGTGGAAGGAAACAAAACCAAACTAAACTCTTCAATGATTATAGAATTCTGCCTAGAGCTTGCCTGATTCCCAGGAAAGGAAAGGAAAGGAAACTATCCCCCCCTTCCCTATCCTTCACTGAACACGGGGAATCCTACCTGCTATGGCTCAGAACTAAGGCCCACTGAACTAGCTCCACAGAGCTACTCTGAGATGTGTAACACAGTTTCTATGGAGAAAACAGAACTGATCAAGTTTTGAGAACACAATTCATTCATAAATTGGGGATCGTCTATGATGCTTTTAGCTACAAATCAAAGTCATCTTATGTACACGAGATGGAAAGAGTTCTAGTCATGCAAACAAAATGTAAGCTATTAGCATAAATAGTTAGAACACTATCCTGGTGTTACTGTCATATTAAAATATGAAAGATGAAGGTCTAAAAAACTTACTCATTTTCCTTATAAAATATATACATGTAATAGCATATAAATACACTAAGATTTTTATAGTCCTGGTAATTAAAGGGTTTGTAAACCAAATCTTTTTGCAATTTCACTTTTTAAATAACCAAGACCACTGGATTATCTATTAATACAGTGGCTTTCAAACTTCTATAACTTGTAGAACCCTTTAGCATCACTTTTCATGTCATGGAACACCAGTCCATGGCATGTTGGGACCGGGCCTGGGATGATGCTGTGAACGCACATTTTATCCTGACTACATTTGTTTTTAATAAACTTACAGAAATGTGTTCCAATGCTAGGGTTCCATGGGAGATAATTTGAAAACCACTGATAAACTGGATAGTCTTTAGCCTTCATATAGTTCACAACACAAATTCACACTAGAAAAACTTATATACCTTCCATATCAGGAGGAACAAGGTGATCACAGCAGAGAAGACAGATGAATCAAAGAAAGTAAGCAATAGGCCTGATCAGGTTTTTAGGGTGCCTAATTAAAAAGTCATAATTGAGTCACACATATCCTTCAAATACCACTTTAAAGTGACAGGCAAGTTAGCAATGCTGTTCTCTTGACTGAAAAGTATTAGTGAAATATCGGAAGTCACAAATATGGCTTAACGAAGAGCACTTTCCTTATTCACAACACCTAGGAAGAATGGACATATAAAGAGTCAGGTTGCAATCAAGGCGTATCAGTATGCAACTGTAATTCCCCATTCATTGACGGGAAAACAACACCACAATTTTCTGAGTACCTACTATGAAGCCAACAGTGTGTTAGGCACTTTCTCATATAGTATCTCACTTCACCCTCAACAGACTTTCAAAGTAGGCATTATTTTACACTAAAACTCCAAGGAGCAAAGAGGTTAAGTAATCTGTCCAAGTTCACACAGTTAGTGGTGGGTCAGAAATGAGAGCAGCTGCTTTTTTGCTGGCATTGAAAAAGAAAGAAAAAAAAAGATGAGAGCAGAGAGTCATTCCTAAGATTATGCTTATGTTAGTATGCTACAGCTCCATGTAGGAGCGTGCAAGATTTAAACGAGGCTAAACAAAAGAGGAGTGTGTTGACCTCATTTAACAACAAATATATGAATGAAAAGCAATCTGATATCATCATACATATAAATCACGATTGTTCTTAGGAACCTAATTTTAATGCCTTTTAATACACCTTCATTCAAACAAATATTTCTTGTTTATCTCCATATGTTGTGGTTAAGTACTACACAAACAGATTTTCACTTTTGGGTGGTTAGAATTTCTACTTATACCTATTTGTTTTTTCTAACTAGGTTCTTTATAATGGTGTAGCAGTAAGTTACACATTTATTTGAACATTAGTTTAACAACCCTAACTGGACCCAGTTGAAGCCTATAGACCTACAATCCCCAACCACCACTCCCCTCCACCCTCCAGCCAAGGCCCAGAACCATCTGTGGCCTGTTAGGAACCCAGTTGTACATCACTGCCTGAGCTCCAGCCCCCCACCCCCTGCCCCTTCATCTGTGGAAAAATTGTCTTCCATGAAACCAGTTCCTGGTGCCAAAAAGACTGGGGACCACTGCTGTAGACTACTTTCTGATAGCAAAGGCAGAGGGAAACAGAAGAGCAAATTTTTCTACCCTAACTTCCAGGTGACACTGACTCTGAGTGTCTTCCTTTGACAAACTTATATATTAGCATCCTACACATTAACATCCACACAGGCTACTTTCAAATATCTTCAGAGAAATGACCTTCACTGAAAATTATAGTTCAATATAAAAGACAATTCCAAATTCTACCTGGACACGTCCTTTCTACTTTCAGGAGATGGGGGAGGAAGTGACAGTGGGGGCAGGACTGGTGGCACAGAGGGAGTCTACTGAATTTAGAGTAAAAAGAATATGAGAAAAATAGAAGTAATCAACATTTTTTTTTAAACTGTGTTTCTCTAAGTTGAATAAGATGTGGTTCCCTTTCTTAAAGATAATACTTCTGACAGATTTTCAAGATTGTATTTCTAGACCTCAATTTGAGAAATACCGATTTAATAAACTAAAATCCTATTCAGTAAGAAAATGTCTTTCATTTATGATTGTTTCTATTTAAGAGTCCTTTTGTCTTATTTACCCTCATCTTTTATGTGATGGTGACATTCATCAACTGCTAAGAAGTCTAACGACCTTTATTTCAATAACACTGGATTTGAAAATTATTCTTAAGTTAAACTTTCTTGACATCATTTAAAAAAGAATTCATTTTTTCCTAACAGAAAACTACTTGCTAAAAATAAAGACCAAACACCTCTAAAACCTGTAGGAGGTTTTAAGGATTAGATATGAAAGCTGCAACTTTAGTCTATCACTTATGTCTATTTCTGCACCAAGATAAATGTCACCTTTACCTTGGTGTTTTCTTCGTTTTGATGAAGGCTCATCTCCCTCAGAGTTCATGATGTAACTAGAGAGATGAATCAAAGATGTCTGGCTCAGGCTGTCAGGTCTCCAGTTATAGTACTGAAACTGAGTTTTAGACTCAAACAAACAAGGTGGTCTCCAATTTAGTGAAAAATGCCTACTACTGAAGTATGGGTAAGGAGCACGAGAATAATGTCCAGGCCACCTCATACAACTAGAAATATGTCTGTTCCAGCAACATCTCTGCAGATTCTCCCACGGTGTAGTCCAGTCTCTGCCCAAACTCTTCGGGTGATGGGGAAACACAGGGTATCTAAAAGAAATAAATACACTCCTTGAGGCACCACTTTTTGTTCGGCTACAGTACACAAAATCTAAATCTATTTCCTCAAGGGACGATAATGTCTAAGATTAAAAATCTGACTTCTAATCTGTGAAGGGTGAGGGGAAAAGCACCCATGATTTCACTATTTCAATATTCTCTCCCTAAACAACCATGAGTGGTATTCTAAATACTTAACACAGAATGCCACCCAGGCTCCCAAAATACCACATACCCCTCAAAAGGTCCACAGTTCAGCTGAGAGATGAATCAACCATCAAACTGGTATTCAGAGTAGCTTTCTACCACCTAATAAAACTCAGTGGGAAAAGAAAATCCGCAGCAATCATAATACTTAAAACAAATATGGAACACACATTGGGCTACAATTAAGCAAATCTCTCCTTCCACTTGGGTTTGAAGTAAAAAACATGTTTCTGACCAGTTTTTTATATCAAGGTCAGATTTTTCCAAATACTTGTATGGCTAAGAAAACAAAATCCTATCACAACTTAACAAAATTACTTCCTTTGCTAATCAGTGGATGGATAATATATTTCTCCATTTCTTTTTTAAAGCATGCTTCTCCCTGGGGGAAATGAAAAAGGATAGGGATTAATTACTAGGAATGTACCAACACTCCAGATCTAACAGCTTTAATTTAACGTAACACCGAAAATATCTCCAAAATAGTGCTAATATTATTTTTAACAGCTATGTTGCTCTCAGGCTCTCAAGAAACATTGCAGTTTAAGCATCATCTTCTTATTATTATTTTGGCAAAATGTCAGAGGACTTCTATCCTTTCCTCCAAAATTCATTCCAAGATAGTATCAATAATGCTCACTTCTATCACAAAGAGAATTTTGCTTAAATCGCATTTATCGCTATTTGACTTTTATATGTTGTTTTTTCATTTTAACACCATTTTACAACATATTTTTGCAGTTTATGTATTGTTAAATTGTTGTATAAAATCAACAATTGTAAATATTTACAGGCATATAAAGCAGGTTGTCAATCCTGCTTTATGACAACTCTGAAAGCCATAGGAATTTGGGCACTTGGACCATGCATTTTCTATCTTAATAAGGTACTGTATAGAAATAGAATACTTGTACTACAAAACTCATTCTCTATATGTGTAGTTGTTTGTACAGATTTTTTTCCTCTTAAGACGTTAAGCAACTTCAGGGCCAAAGCCGCCTTATTCATTTTATTTCCAGTTTCTTCACAAGTGCCTAGCACAATGCCTGGCAAACAGCTGGTACTCAGGAAACATTGTTGAAATATTACCATCGTCAAGTCCCAGGCCTTTGGGAGTTAAAACCAGATCCCCATGACTTACGTAATAATTAACACAGTGCTGTGCTTCCCACGAGTGGTGTGTGATACACCAGTTGGTTTCATAGGTTCACAACTAAATTATTTGATTTACAATATCCAAGTACTTATTTTAAAGTTCCTTACGAAAAAACATAATCAGTACATTAAACCCAAGATTTTGCAAACACTGCTTAGCGCGACGCCAACGTAGGTAGCACCTACTTAAGTGCTTTTTTATGAAAGTGAGTCAATTTAAAGCAATATACCCAGTAAATAATACATGTGGAACAAGAACTTGGCCATAATAGTAAGGGTTGGTATACAAGTGACTGAAGTTCGAGAGACACTAACACACCAACAAAACACAAACCCCTCCAGGCGTGTTTGCAACAAGCGCGCCTCCCTCGGGGTCCGGCCGCCAGGACCTACTGCGGACAGGAGACCTCCCCGCCGACAGTCAGCTCCGAGAACGGTGCTGCGAAGTCTGGGGAGCAGGCCACGGCTGGGTTGGGGGAAGCGGGCCGGGGCTCCAAGACCACTGGCGCGGGCCGGGAAAGCACAAGCCTGGCCGGCGGCCGGAGAGCTCCGTGCCAGGGCCCCAGACCTCGCTGGCCGAGCATCCCGCCGGCTAATCGCCGGGTTTACCTATCCCTCAGGGTCTCCGGAGGCTCGTCCCGGATGCAACAGCGCTCAGACCCTCTTCCTCCTCCTTCCTCCCCAGCCCGCCCCGCCCCGGGTTAATCTCGGTCGCCCGCCCCTCTCTCCTCCCTCTAGGCACCCAGCCCTACTGACCGGCCTCTTCCTACGACACAGCGGCCGTAGCCCCTCCTCACACAGCGCCACGCTTCCATCTTCCCTGTCCGCGAATGTTCAATTCCCAGGCCCCGGGCTTCCCCCTCAATCTCTATAACTGCCGCGGAGGCCTAAAGCACTGAGGGGACCCCATCACTCTAAGTCTTGACACCCGGCCCGGCTGCAATGCATGCTGGGAGGCGCACTCTCGCTGCCGGCTGAGTCTCCATCTTGAGCAGTAAACGTTCCTCAATTAACATCGAGGTACGCCCAAGGAGCATGCGCAGGGAATGTGACGCACAAGCAGCCATTTTGGAATAGGGCAAAACACCCGCCCTCTGTCTTAAAGAAACAGAAAGAAATAGATTTACTGGACAGAGCTGGATTGCTTCATTAAGGCCTATGGGTGGGTGTACTGCGTTAAATGTATGAGAGCTAAGAAGAAATAAATATTATTTTAGAGTATTTTTATAATGTACATGGGGAGATTCAAAAGGTGGATGCCACTTGAAGTGAAAAAAGTATATATATACTACTCTTATAGAAACTAACTCAGAAATATCTTAAGGATTCAAGCTTACATAATTAAGGTTAATCTGTAGTGAACAGGTGATTTCTGTTTTGAAGTAGTTTAATGTTTCTAAGAAATGGGTAGGAAGAAACACTGATTGACATGGTGGTACCATGTCACTGTAATTACATACATAGAGAGGAATTGAGACAGTGAGGAAGGCGGTCAACAAAACCTCAGAGACCAAGGTCTCTACTTAAGGAAAACCAATTATTTTGGACAAGTATATAGAGATTCATCTATTTCCCAGGGGATTACTTAAGAATTCAGGAGCTGGAATCAACTGGGTTGGGGTGTGAGTAGTCACTATGACAATAGTGTGAGTTAAACTTCACCCAGGAGGACTGATGTTTGAAAGAAAATGGAAGAACCTCAGAGCCCACATTTCTGTGAAATGGAGAGGGCTTGGACACTCTCTGGAAGTTGTTCTCTCTGCCTAAAACTAAAGTAGGTAAGACTGCCCTCTCTTCTATGGGTATTGCCAAGACTGTAGAGCAGAGAGGAGGATGAGAGGTACGGTGGAATGAAGTCAGGATTATGTCCCCTTCTGAGAAATAAGTCATCAGTGGAGGCACTGTTCAGAGGGTGACAGAGTTACAGAGAACTCATTAATGGCTGTACAACTGGAAACAGAGATGGCTAGAGCTATCAAAATGTCACACTAGATAAGTTAATCCTCAAAATATGAATTCTGAGCCATAGCAGAGAGACTTAGAATTGTCTGAAAATTGTTTTTCAACTCCCTGAGCAGGAGAGTGGCCATTTCAGTTGTCTGGTCTGGGATGGCCAGACTAGATGAGGAAACAAGTTAGAGCCAGGATTATGGCAGGAAAAAAAATCCAGAAAGGACTGGAACAGAAACACTTTATTTCAATACAGCGAGATACGGCCTTCATTAGTTTCTAGAGGGCAGGAATCAGAAGTTAATCCCATAACAAGAGCATAACACTTGTGCTTTGTTAAGTTTCAATTTAAAAAAATCTTTCCAGGTTAGACATAGTGGCTCATACCTGTAATCCTAGCACTTTTGGAGGCTGAGGCGGGGGGATCACTTGAGGTCAGGAGTTTGAGACCAGCCTGAGCAACATAGTGAGATCTCATTTCTACAAAAAAGTAGAAACAATTAGCCAAGTGTGGTGGGGCATACCTGTAGTCCCAGTTACTCAGGAGGTTGAGGCAAGAGGATCGCTTGAGCCCAGGAATTTGAGGCTACAGTAAGCTATGATAATGCTACTGCACTCTAGTTGGAGCAACAGAGCAAGGCCCTGTCTCTAAAAAAACAAAACAAAACAAAACAAACAAACAAAAACAAAAAAAGGGAACTCATCCAGTCTCACCTGAGGGAGATCTCACCACCACG
Source organism: Lepilemur ruficaudatus (assembly GCA_963574885.1). Taxonomy (NCBI): domain Eukaryota; kingdom Metazoa; phylum Chordata; class Mammalia; order Primates; family Lepilemuridae; genus Lepilemur; species Lepilemur ruficaudatus. The sequence goes on from CAUYRT010036713.1 coordinate 15,728, forward strand.
AGAAAATCATCACACCAAGCCATTCATGAGGGATCTGCCCCCACCACCCAAACACCTCTCACTAGGCCCCAGCTCCCTACTGCCACATGGGGATCAGATTTCAACATGAGCTTTGGTGTGGACAAACTCAAACCATACCACTTTTTATAAAAACAGGATTTGGCAAAATACAGATTGCAAGGCTGAAAAATAAGGTTGGAAATTGAGTCTGAAGTATCTTTCAACTCCCACACATGTTCTTATACTTCACTCTCAACCTCCAAATTCTGGAGAATGTTTCTATACAACCTACCAACTCTCTCAATAAAAATATCCCAGGTTGTCATGGTGACATAATGTTTTTTCCCCTGAAGAACTTTGTAGTCTGGTCCAGTAGTTTCCTAATTCTTTATGGTTGTGGAACCTTTCATTTCTTTTTTGGGACTCATTTTTGGTTTCTCATTTTTCCAGCCTAATATTATATCTGGAATTGATAAAGCGGTAGCATGGTACAGATTTAATTTGGAGCAGGAAGGATTTAATTAACACCTGTAACAATCATCCATGAATCAGTCTATAAAGCTGATGAAGTCCTCCATGAGTATATGTTCTGCAGTGGTCCTTGATGAAAACACCATAGCACTCAGCCCTTGTTAGAATTTCTAATTTCTTTCCCTAACCTGTGTAGACTAAATTAAAAGCTCTTGATGCCCAAGCTTTTTAAAAAGTAGTAGGGGCTGGGTGTGGTGGCTCACGCCTGTATTCCTAGCACTTTGGGAGGCTTGCTCTTTTAGGAGGGAGTAGTGCTTGAGGCCAGGAGTTGGAGACCAGCCTGAGCAAGACCCCGTCTCTATAGAAAATTAGCTGGGCATGGTGGCATGTGCCTTTAGTCCCAGCTACTCAGGACACCAAGGCAGGAGGATCACTTGAGCCCAGGAGTTTGAGGTTGCAGTGAGTTATGATGAGGCCACTGGCACTCTAGCCTGGCCACACAGTGAGACCCTGTCCCCCCCCCCAAAAAAAAAAGAAAGAAAAGAGAAGAAAGAAAGTAGCACAATTATAGAAATATTTTAGTCAGGATACACAATTCAGGTTTACCCTTCTCTTTTCTACATCCCTAAACCCTTTCTTATTTCCATCTCTCAGACCCAGAATGGGCTTTGTAGATTTGTGAGGACCTATAGTACAGAGACCTGTGGATGTTCAGCAGGGATTCCTTAGACCCAAGAGAGAATGAAGAAGCTCAATGATGGAATGTCAGAGCAGAAATGAGAAAGCTGCATGTAAGAGAGAGCACAAACGCTTTCTGATATTGCCTGATACCTGTTTGAGGAGAGAAACCCTATCTTTTGGTTGTTAAATAGTGCATAAATAAATGGCTATTTGGTGGGGACTTCTCCATGTATTCGACTCTGCCCATGCCATTAAACTGGACATCCATATAAACTGGACATTTATATGGAAGTAGTGAATGCCCTTTATGATGGCTAACATCAAGGTGGAAGGTATATATCCTTTTGTTCCCTTTAATGAATCTTTTGTTCATTGATATCTAAACCTGGAATGTCTGGAATACTGGAAGTCAAAAAAGGATTGAAGGGAATCTTTGAGCAATTACAAAATTTTAAAAAATAGAATAGAACTTGAAGAAAAGTTTACAACAGGGAAGCAAAGTTTCGCCAAAACCTCAAATGTCTTTGTTTTTGACTGATATTATATGAACTTAATATGATAACATTTGTTGTTTTATTCTGGTCAGAAGCTGAGATCAATAGTTACGTATCACTGACTTTGATTGGAAAGACAAAAAAAAAATGGTGACTTAACACTGGACAATAACAGAACAGCAGATTTTGTAAGGTGGGACCAAGGAAGCAGAACAACAGAAAGAAGCTGATGGGTTAACATCAGGTTACTTTTTTGTAAGGGTTAAAGCAGAGGAAACTTCTTCATTAGGCTGACTCAGGTAATCTGGACTCTCCTGTTTTCAGAAAAAAACTGGTCTGTTTCGGAATCTATCTGCTTTGTTAAAGTTTCAGTTTGATTTATGACATTTAGCATGAGTGACTTGATTTTGGACCGGTCTGGTGTGTTGGGTCCTATTGCAGGAGCTCAAGTCAAAACAATGGCTTCCTTAATTTTGTTCAACAGTTCTCCCCTTTGTGGTCACATTCTCACCTCAGTAATTCACAAATCTAGGCAGCCTCATTGTAAATGCTACCTAGGTGAGAGCATGACCAAAACTTAAGGTATTAGTGATACTCTCGTTACCATTGTTATGGGGGTCTGGTCTCAACGCACCATTCATAGGTTAAAATGTCCTCATGATCATACATTTCTTTGTTCAAGCTAAAGAGAGACCATTTGACATTTGACGGATGGCTGCATGCAAACATTTAAAACTTTTGAGAAAATATAGCACACCAGGGAGATTAGTATGATGACCATCCGAAGGTAATACCAAGAGTTTGGAGTATGCCTTTGAGCCAGGGTCACCATGAACCAATATAACCAAAATCAATTAGATCATAGAATAAGCCAGGTGAGAAGTCTTCTTATTTTAACCAAGTAGTCTGTTCATTAATTTTTGCAATGGAGACTCTACAATACACGACATATTTATCCATGTGCAACAAGAAGTGTCAATAAATGCACATACTTCTCCCTGTTCAGCGGGTAGATAATCTGTCATCTGATGACTGGGTCAAATTAAAACAGGGAGTGAAAACAAGTAGGTCTAGAAGTCTAACTCTATAAAAGGGACAATGAGTACAATTTCAACAAACAGTTGCATTATGGATATTGCTAAAGTTAACCATTGGGTGGACTAAAGGATCTCTTAGGTCATGTAAGAATCTAGGTTTGACATGACAGATCCAACACTTGGTCAAGTTACCTGCCAGAGCTACTAAGTGTGAAGTTCTAATTATAGCCTTATCTTGCCAAGTGAAAGAGGAAGGCATAAGCAAGGATAAATTAAGAGAGGTAATGGTCTCATTATAATGGGGAGTCTTTTTTTTTTTTTGTCTTTTCACTCCACAGCATGCCAACTGAATGTTGGGGAGTTTTGTTCCAATATCTTGGGAAAAGCTGTCAACAGCATGAAGTCATCAACTTCTCATCCTGGTTTGCAGCTTGAATGTCTCTGGTTATCACAGAGGGCATTTTGGTGAACACTCTGTGTGGCCCACACATCAGGCACAAGGCATGAAATTTACAAATTGTCCAGCTCCAGCTTATAGGGCTTCAGGAACAGAACAGTTCTTGGAGATTTTGTGGGAGAAATTAGATGGGAGAAACATAGAAGAATTCAGGATCCAGTCCAGTGTACAAGTAGATAATAAAAACTCAAAAACAATTAATGGTGCTACAATCTAATAACAAGTATACCACAGTTTTTCTTCTGAAACATAATTTTTTTCTCTATAATCACCTCTATTTCTACCCAAATATAACTAGAGTAAGACAAATTATTTGCAAAATAAGTTTACTCTCATCAAACCTGGAGTGATTATTTACAGGAGAGCCATGGAATTGACCACATAGACCACATTGCAAGAGGATTCGCCACATAGGCTCTTTTTAAATTTGCTTTGGTAGAATTTTTTTTCACATTTTTTAAAAAACCTTTAGTATTCTTTTTTTTTCCCCCTGAAGCAGGCACATTTGTTAGAATTTTTGATAAGGAATCTCAGATTTGATTTTTAAAAGCTTCTTAAGGCTACGACACCAAGTAAAGGCAGATTTTGGACTTCACCTGCAGTACCTATAGATTTGGGTGAATTTCTCTTTTCTTGAGGTCCGTAAAATATCCACAGGTTTATGGGCCTGTTAGGAAGTGACATTTTTAAGGCTGGGAACTTTGAAGTCAGGCATTCTATGTACATTCTTTTTTTTTTCTTTTTTTTGGGATTGCTGGATCAAATGGTATCTATGTACATTCTTAAATATGATATCCCAGTCAAAGCCCTGGTAATACAACCAATATTTCCAATTGTATTCTATTATAAAGAGAGCACACTCTTACTGTATTTATACAAATAACCATATTAACATAAAAATAATAATACAGTTTCTGAATTCGAGGGGGGGATCAAATACGGAGAAAAAATTAAATGTTTCAATTTTTGTTCACAAAAGTATACTTTACCAAATTGCTGTAAGCTAGAAATAGCTTTAAAAAGGTTTCCTTAAATCTGGAAAATAAAACATTAAAGTTGCTAGCAAAATTTCAAAATAAAAAAGAACTATAAACCCATAATTATTCTTCATCACTTCATTCAGTCTCATGTAATTAATTCTTGTTTTGCTTGATCTTGGTTAGCAATCTTATGAACTCATCAGTTTCTTCATTTGAGTTCTAGAAATTCTTACCCAGTCCAATGGTAAGATCCTAAAGATATAAGAAACCTGTACTTGTCAGAGTCCTTTCCATGAATCTCTTTGAAGACATAACATTTTAGAGTTACAGTTGCTTGTAAAAAGTAAAAATAAAAAAGCTTTCAGAAAAGCATCAGAATAAAGTAATTAACTACAAAAAACAAGACTTAAAATGACCATAGTTAAAGATCTGGTATGAGTTTATTATGATAAGGATGCAATTCACAAGGAAATTTGGTTATTTCTGTGGCATACAACATTTTAACATAACTGGAATTATGACTTATAACATATTAGATTTCTAGGAATCTCATAAAATTTCTGGAACATTCATCACAACATACTAATAAATATAACTTAAAGGTTTGACATCACTTATTATTATTATTTGATAATGCTTCCTATATAATTTGACATATCAAATACTCCTAATTAGTTTGATATCTCTTTTATAAGATGAGAGACATATCCTTCAGTAGTTTCCAGGGGCCAAACTGGAAAATCCCAAAGTTAATTCGAGGTCAAAGAGACTTAATCTAGGACTTTGTTTTGGGAAGTTTGTCAAAAATGTCAAAAAGTTTAAAACACTGATTAAACATGATTTTGGTTATCTATTTAATCAAAGTGACAATAAAAGATGTTAAAGGTAGATATAGAAAAATCACATAGTTGTGAACAAAAACTTAGTTCTTTTACTCTTGAGAAGACTCATTTTTCTTAAATAATCAAAGATCTAATAAAAGACAGAACAAAGCACAAGAAATTATCTTGATAAAACACAAAATAGCTGTCTCCTAGGTCAATTAGTTAAAAAAAAAACCTTCACATTGTCAGACAAAAACTGCAAGAAAACTTGTCTTTTTAACAAAGAAGATTAAATTCTACTTTTGCACTAGTGCTCTATTAATACTAAAGCTAATTTTTAACTAAAATCTTACAAATAAATCCATCTAATGTCAGCCAGCCTTGACCACACAAAATAAAAATTCCACAACCATTTTACAACCTCCTTTATTAAAAAAAAAAAACCCACATGCTTTATATCTTTTCTTACCAAACACATCTTACTTTCCTTGCAGAGTTGTTTCTCAAAACATATTTCCTCAATTTTTCATGTTTATTAAAAGATCCAAATATATTTAACTTCTTCATACTGTACAAAAACAAGATGCCAAGGTAAAAATTATGCTCAACAATTAATGTTTCAGTATTTTAACTTAAAAAAGACTCAGACATTTCATGAATATCTATCACTCGATTTAACATAATGTAACTTTAAGATTTCAAGTTACTGAAAAAAATATTGAAACTATGTAAAGTTTATTTATAAACATTTATCCTATTTACATTCACCTAATTTACTCATTTTTAGCAATAACGTTTTAATTGTTCACGGCAAGCAAGGCTAGTCATCATCTTATTTTTTGACAAGGCAGGCAATTATCAAAAATATTGAAGGACCAAAGAAATGAAAAAGTTAAATATAGTTTTCCCCTCTTTTTTTACTTCCATGAATGACATGCATTAAGCAATTTGATTTTTTGGGATCCAGAATGTAACGTTGAGTCTCCCCACCTGCCTGGGTTGGGGGGACGGCCCGACCCGGAAGCTTCTCTGGCGACCCGGAAGCAGAGCTGTGCGGCGGAGGCGCCGCCGTGGAGCAGCCGCCCCCTCGCCGCTCTGCAGCTGCGTGTGGAACCTGGACAGCGGCGGCGCCTAGTTGCCCCGATGATCCCCGGCGGGCTGCGGCGGCAGAGGCGACGGGAGAATGACCTCTTCCTGGGAGCGGGGTGCCGACCTGGCCCGATTCTATACTGTCACCGAGCCTCAGCGACACCCGAGGGGCTACACAGTGTATAAGGTCACCGCCAGGGTGAGTGCCGGTGTCGGGCGTGGGTAGGAGTCTGTATTGGGACCTGGAGGTCTGGGGTGGAGACTCTGGTGTGGCAGTCCCTGACCCTGGGTCAGAGCCGGGGGTGGAACTGGGTGCACCTAGTGTCGGGACACGCGTCCGAGGTAGGGACTTAAGGAAGGCTAGGGTAGTGGCTGTGTGTGGAATGCCCAGGGCTCCCCTGGAGTAGGTCGCGGTAGAGTCCCCATTCTGGGGTGGGGCAGTGGTTGATGGTTTAAAATTGATGACTCAACCCCCAACCCGTTTGGACTTTCTCTTCAGAGTTCCAAATTTGCAGAAGTGGTTTTGCTTGCGCCAGAGGATAATGCAGACTTAAAAATGTTAATTTATGTATTATTTGGCTTATGTAATAGAAGATGTTTCTTCTCTTGACCTTTTATTTAGCATCAGGTTTGCTCTGAGGAAGACAGATGCTTGGGAGAGATGGCATTATTAGGCCACCAACCTGGAAGCTCAAAATCTGGGCTTCGTTTTTACCTCTTGAGTTTTTTTGGTTTTCATTAGGAGACATATGAGAAAAATCTACTGAAGGTGTCTTGTGTGAATTGCCTTGAGGACACATTTAAAAGTTGAGGGACCCAATTTTTAGTACCCACTGTGTTTATGTTTCATTGCTCTTGGCTTGAGTTTTAAAGAGTCTGCATCTCCCTTCTAGGAAATTAAGAATAATAAAATTAAATAAGTCTATATGTAATGGATGTGTGTATGAATACGTGTGTATACCAGGCATTTTGTACACATCACCCAATTTAGTTGTCATTTTAATGATGAGAAAACAGATTCAAGCAAGTTTAGTAACTTGCCCAACTTAACATTGCAAGGCAGTAGCAGATCTGGGATGTGAAACCAGTTCTGCCCATCTCCAGGTTACATAAAATGTTGAGAATTAACTATCATTATAAAAGAAGAGAGATACAGATTAAGTCGTAATAGTATGATACACATTTGGAGGATGTAGTAATCACATGTGATTGAGAGCTCCGGACCTTGAGAAGACCTTAAAGGTAAAGTAGATTTAGATCAGTGTTTGGAGCATGAGAGTGGCACGTGGTGAATGGAAATGGCGCACAATTCAGACAGACGTAAGAAGGTAGGATGGACGAGCAAGTTTGTTTAAAAGTGAAGAGGAGAACATGGCTGGTTGTTGCAGATTGCTGTATTGAAAATAGGGAGAAGTTTGCTGCTACCCGATTGCAAGTAAGGTGGTTAAATAGGTGGAGTGTTAGTTTCAGGTTGTGTAAGAAATTTTGTGATGTTAAGGGGCCCTTATTATCCCACTCTTGAAGCCTTTCTATTCATTGGACCTTTTAAGTATCAAGGCTTAGTTTCCTAACAAATTATGGAATCAGAACAATTTTCCACATACGTAATATTCTCCTTAGAGCACCCTATTTATCCCTTATTTTAACACAAAAATTATATCATATTAATCTGCTTACATGTATGTGTATCTTAGTAGGTATAGAGCAGGTCTCTATCATTGGTATTTATTTCCTCTTATGACAACTGATAAGGCAGTAGGTGGCACACAATGCCTAAAAAACATTGTTGAATGCTTTCTTCTCCATTGTAGGCAGCACACCCAATAAATGTTTAGTTCCAGATGCTAAATACTGTGAGGGATATAAGGCTGAATAAAGCATGGACCTTCCTTTCAAGGATTCTCATAGTAGGAGAGAGTTTACTGTCCTTAAAGAAGTGTAGTATAAGGCAGAAAATGTTAAGTGTCCTAAGACTGTAACTACAGAAAAGAGCTGTAGGAATTCAGAAGACATTGCTTCTAGCTGAAGGGATCAGGGAATACGTACTAATTAAGATAGTTGGTGAAAGATGGGAAGAATCCACAAAAGGAGAGGGCATCAAAGGTAGTATGCTTATTGCTGTGGTTATTTGAACTTGAATATTGCTTACACTGCCTTTTTTCTCCTTGTGAATAATGTTTATATCTTCATTTATTGCTTATGTTACAGATTTTGTTTTAAAAATTTAAGGTTTGAGGGTCAACATGGAGATATACTTTTAAAATAACTGTCCTTATAAAACAAGTAAAATATTTATTTTTTGAGAGTTATGGAGAAAAATATCTTTTCTCAGGAGAATTAACCAGGTAAGTAGTACTCCCCTGAGAGAACATAATGAGATAAAAATTAGGAATGTCTTCTGTATGTTTCCTACTACTGATTTAACTCTAGCTTCAAGAAACAATTTCTATATTTTTGATTCTTGGAGGGTTATTTCTGTAGGAGTAAAATTAGAATTATTGAAAGTACTAATGTTAAATTTTGGATAGCAAAAGAGCTTTTTCATCTTCTTAAATCTCCTTTGTGCTTTTTTTTGCACTTCTCCGGAACCTGGCTGGCAAGCTTAGATAATTTTGTGGCCAGTTACACAGTTACAAGTGTGTTAACAGATTCCTTAGTCAAATTCTGTGTTGCTTCTTAAGATTGTTTTTTAGAAATGAGGTCTCACTATGTTGCCCAGGCTGACTTTATACTCCTGGTCTCAAGGGATCCTGCCACCTCAGCCTCCTGAGTAGCTGGGACTACAGGTGCACACCATGCCTGCTGCTGCTTCATTTTTATCTAGAATAAGTACCTATATTCAGAATTGCAAACTTTTTTGTAAATTGCCTTTGATTCTTTAGTTGAAGGGGACTTGGGTATACAAGAACCATCAGCAGTGTTTTTGGCTGTTTCATCATGCTTAGTTTACAAAATTCTCATATTGTAATGTAGGTTTCTCAGCAACATGAAGTGAATGGTAATTCTTGCCAGTATTCTTTTCTTGAGTATGAAATGCAAAAAGGTATGCTTTTGTTCTTAAAAGACAGTGCTGCCTTATGACTTTATTTTGTTTATGTTGGGGCATAATGTAAAATTCACCAGGCTGGTCGCAGGGGCTCAGGCCTGTAATCCTAGCACTCTGGGAGGCCGAGGTGGGAGGATTGTTTGAGGTCAGGAGTTCAAGACCAGCCTGAGCAATAGTGAGACCCCATCTCTACTAAAAATAGAAAAAAAAAAATTAGCAGGGCATGGTGGTACGCACCTATAGTCCCAGGTATTCAAGAGGCTGAGGCAGGAGGTTCACTTGAGCCCAGGAGTTTGAGGTTGCTGTGAGCTAGGCTGACGCCACGGCACTCTATCCCGGTGGCAGAGCAGGACTCTGTCTCAAAACAAAAAACAGAGAAAAAAACACCTCTGCTAGCTTCAGACTAGATGTCTTTGGGAAATACTATATATCTTCCTTTTAGAGATTTACTAGATATACTAATGTATTAAAGGCTTAGGAATTCTGCCGTAAATAACATTTCTTTTTTTAACAAAGGTAAACTGAGCTGATCATTAAGCCCTTCCTTTGAGAGCACTGATTTTAAAGAATACTATTAATAGTATTTCATGCCACATGGTTTGTGAAGCACTGCTTTAGGGTAATAATTTTCAAGATGACACGGTGATAAAATTCTCGATAGCCAGAGGCTTTTCAAGGTGCACATAGTACTTAAGCGGGGTGTTATGGTATATGACTATAGTTCCAGCAACTGGAGAGGCTGAGGTGGGATGATCACTTGAACTCAGGAGTTCGAGTCCAGCCTCGGCAACATAGAGATACCCTGTCTCTATGGAATAAATAAAATAAAGTAAATCAATATTAAAGATACTTACTGAGGCAGTGGTAATTAATCTTCTAGTGGAAGTATTGGATTAAAGTTCAAAACTTTAAATCAAAGGAATCATTGCTTTAAATTCCAACTTTTGTGGAATTTATTAGTTGAATTTTATGATAAACTATTGAAATTCACCTAGAAAAAAATTACTAAGCACTAGCAGTCTGTATTAGAGTGAATTTATAGTATTTTTGTTTTAGAGCTGTTTTTTGTTGAGATAATTGTAACGTACTTTTAAAAGTTATAAAAAATCTGGGTCTGAGGGCTCAATTTTATTAATTTTCAATATGATCATATTTTCCCCTCAGATTTCTGATTGATAATCTTATTTTTCATCAACTTTTCAGTCACTCTGAAGACAATTACACATAAAAAGTTGTTAATGGACATTTGGACTAAACTCACATTATCCTTATCATTTTGTATTTCTGGTTTCTATTTCAGAAAGTTCAATCTTAAAATACTTAATTAGGATTATACGTATGGGAATACTGAATGCCTTATAGTGGGGTGCCATGTTGTTGAACTTGGTAATATATTTGGAAAATGATTGTATTTTTATAACATAGTGGCATAGGAATCAGACCCAATGTATTCTCCATTGTACTGCAGTACCTGGCAACAGAGTAGGCACTAGTATTTGTTGAGTGAATACATGAAATAAATAAAAACCTAATGGTGACGGGGTTTTATGGAAAGAGTAAACTTAATTATTGCTGAAAATACAACACAGAAATAGAGGGAAGCACTATAGTGCAGTGGAAAGAGCACTAGACCAAGAGTCAGAAAATCCAGGTTCTAATTCTAAATCTGAAGGTGAATAAGAAGTATGACATTAGATAAGTCTTTGGATTACCTTGTTTTCTTGTCCATAAAAGGGGAAGTCATAATAACCATTCCTGCCTAACTCATAGTTTGTTGAGGGCATAAAATGAATCATTAATATAAAATGTTTTGCAAATGTAAATGTACAAAATCGATTCTTTTTCTCTATGCCTTGTACAGTGCCTTGAACAGTATTAGACAGCACAGGTATAGATTCTCTCTTAATGATAAAAAGGAGGCTAAAAAATAGAGTCTAAGACTGATTCTTGGAGTGTTCACAGAGGGTTGAAGGGTAAAAGGAGGAAGAGAAGCAAAAGCACAAAAGAGGAAAAAGGAGAATCAGGAAAATACATCCCTTTGCTTTCCAGACATGATTTTCAAATACTGTTGGAAGTAATTATACAAATGTGAAATCTTAAATTTTGATAATGATTGGGATTTCTGTGTATGTTTTGTTTTAGGTTGTTTCACGAAGAAATCCAGAGGATGTCCAGGAGGTAACATGTTTATATGAAAATTTTATTTTGTATGTCTGATAAGCATTTAGTTAAATGCTTTTTTGAGGAAACTGCCTGAATTATTTATTTGTATGTCAGTCTTTGTGTTTGTATGTTTGTGTGGAAATGCTTTCAGCTCACATAACTAGCTAGAGTGCCTTTTTCAGACCTACTAAATAGGTATTAAATTTTAGTGGGTGTTAAGTTATATAAATAAGAATTTGAGGAATTATAGTATTGTTTAATAAGTGATAATTATTCTAGTAACTAGTACTCATCAGATTTAAATATTAGTTAAGCCTCTAGTTACCTACTTAAAAATCATGATGCCTGTGTAATGAAAAGTAAGTATTTGTAAATAGTATTAAAGATTATAATAATAAATTATGGTTCTTTACCTACTTTCACTTTCATATGACTTGACATGTTGACATCTTGGAAAACTGGTTTAGGTATAGATGTTTCTTTTTAACTTTTTAGTTTAGTAGTTCTTTTGCAGACTCTTCTTTGCATTTTTTTTCCTTTTTTTCTTTCCTTCTTTGTAAAATAATACCAGCCTGTTAACGTCTTTGTTTAAAATTGCAGAATTATCTGTTTGTATTTTCTCTGTGCTTGTTGTGTATCTTTAGGAATCCTTACTGAGGAGCTTGCTTCTTTTAATATTTCTTGATTTAGTTTCATTTTATAACCTGCTCATTTTCAGTAAGACCAGAAGGACATATATTGGGATTTTTTTTCCTCACTAAGGTATTTAAAACAGATGCTGTAAATTCACAATCCTGATTCTGCAAGTGTTGTTTTTTTTCCCCCCAATTGAATATGAGTGTCTTTGGGTGTGGGATATGTACTTTTCTATTTAGCCACAGGTCCCACTACTGAACATACCTGGCTTGATTCATACATTTAAGCTGGTATTGATTGGTTTGAGTGTGTGACCTCAGGTTTATATAATACTTAAATTTTATGCATTACCATTTCTTGCTGTGTCTGATCTTGTATTTGTTTTTGTCCTATGAGTATTAATAATAAGTTCAGTAAAAGATACATTTTAAAATGATTTTATACTCTTCCTTATGGGTTTTTAAGACCTCTTTTCCCTCGCCCCAGTAGTCAGGAAAAATATTGTAATATTGTTATTTTGGAAGGAAAGGATATATATGCTAGCAAAAATAATTTTCATTATTAATTAAATTACTGTACTTTCTCTACAGAAGTGTCAATTGATTAGTATGAACTATTCTTTAGAATTCTATTAATTATGTTGAATTAATAGTCAGTACCAGGCTATTTTGCTTTTGAAAGTTACAACTCTGTTAAAAGTTGAAAATGGGTTGCGTTTCCTTTGAATGTGTTGTCTGATTGCTGTGCTGTAGTTTGTAGCTTGATGTTCCCATTTTCCAGGGAGAATCCTGAACCAACCTATCCATGAACATACTTTCTGCCATTTCCTTAATCCTTTTTTGGGGAAAACTCTTTTATAATAACAACTGTTGGTGAACCATTCATCAGAAAACTCTTGTAAGTGTCTTTTAGTTAGACAATTGCATGGTCCTTTGTTAGAAATGGTATAATTAAAAAAATCATCTATCTAGTTGGCATCTTAAAATATAGAATAACCTTGAAATTATAACAGTACATTTTTAGTTTGCTACTTATGTCATTTAAACATTGGAATTCTCATTTAGGAGAGGAATTCACCACTTAGTTTTGCCTTCCTTTCCCTTCACTTTCTCTCCCTGTTAATTTATTCGTATAGTTACTGCTTTAGAATATAGTCAGGTTTCCCAAGGGCTATTGAGGACTAGATGTACTGTTATTTGAACCAAATATAGGGTTAATAACATGCTATCCTAATAAAACTAGGGAAATTTTGTTGTTTTTCATATATATGAAAAATACATATATTTGAAATATATGAAATATGAAAAAATATATATAGGCACATGCCACCAGATATCAGTGTTTTCTTCCTAAAAATGCTAAAAAGAATACTCAGCTGGAGTACGTTATTTAAAATTATCTAGAATAGCTTTTTTCTTTGTTTTTTAAAACTCTTAAAAAAATTTCCTCTGAATTTTTATTTATTAAGAAGAGCATGGATGAATCTGTAGGGGACAGCAACAGTTAATCTGTGGCCTCTCATTTAGTAGATTCTGTAGAACATGAGCACCCTACAGAAGAGTGAAGAAAGACATGTTATTGCCACCCCTCCCCCCTTTAAAAAAAAGTGACCTAAAGCTGTTTCTCTATAGATAGCATATTTCACTGGTGAAATACGTGAAGTAGAAGAACTGAAATAGTATGATAGTGATGTTGGTTGTAAGAAAAGATAATCCAGCAAGTTTTAAATACTATATGAGGATAAAAAAGGACAAAGTTAATTCAATTGTATGATTTTGTAAAATACAGGTATCTAAAACTTTTTGGTATCATTAAGTGTAATTATCTGCAAAGGAAATATTTATTATATGTAAAAAATATTTAAGGGAATGCTTTTAATGAAAATTAAGCTTTTATTAAATTTGTAGTCTCTGTGATTGTCACTGAATTAATATTTCATTGAGAAATTTTCTTCAGAGTGACTTTAATGAATAAGCAATTTATGCAGGTTTGGCTTAATAAAGAAATAGGTGTTAAACAGCTATTTTTTCCCATGTGAAGTATTGAACACTTACTATAGAAAGTAATTTTCGCTTGTGTCTTTGACGACTTTGTGTAGCCCAAATATAAACATGAGTATTTACTGTTGTAGTAGAAGTGTACTTTTGTTCACTTTTCCATTTTAAATATTTCTGGAAACTTCAAAGCTTAAAAGGAGTAAGAAGAAAAGGAGGCAGTGGATGTACGTTTTGTGGTACTCTTAGGTATTTTGATTCTGTAGCCCTGACGTTGAGAATAGGGAATATATGAGTGAATAAATTTGGGCATGGGGAAAAAACACAGATTCTTACCTTGGGATTCTAATTCTTACTCTGACAGACTACTACTTTATATACCATGGTATTTATTGTTAAATTGTTAATTTTGCCTCTTAAGTTACTGTTGTATTATTTAAAAATGAGGCTGGGCTTGGTGGCTCACTTGGGAGGCTGAGGTGAGAGGATCACTTGAACCCAGGAATTTGAGGCTATAGTGAGCTATGATTGGTCCACTGTACTCCAGCCTGGGCAACAGAGTGACATCCTATCTCTAATAAATAAAATAAAAATGATCTTAATGAGATTAAAAATTTCATCTGTAAACTGTTTCCTTGAGCTAATCTTCTGCATGGCCCTCATGGTTTTAACCTTATGTAATGTCCAGTTCATAATGGCATTTATTTTATAAAAGATATTACTTTAAGCTCATCACCCATTTCCCCCTTAATCGCTTGGCAATGTAGGATCACCATAATTTGATATATTTTTAAAATATAAAAATGACATTTTTTTCTCATGACAGAATTATGTTCATGTATCAAAATTAGAAACTGGAGAGAAGCAAAAAAATATAAAAATTAAAATCACCTGTAACCTCACTATCCTGAGACCTTTTATGTTTCAGGTGTTGGCCTGACTGCATCAGTGACTTCCTCTTGTTCTTTTATTGGAACCATTGGTTCTATGCTATTAGCATGTGTCTCATTCACTTCTATTTTATTTTATATATATATTTTTTGAGACAGAGTCTCACTCTGATGCCTGGGCTAGAGTGAGTGCCGTGACGTCAGCCTAGCTCACAGCAACCTCAAACTCTTGGGCTCAAGTGATCCTCCTGCCTCAGCCTCCCAAGTAGCTGGGACTACAGGCATGTGCCACCATGCCCGGCTAATTTTTTCTATGTATTTTTAGTTGGCCAATTAATTTCTTTCTATTTTTAGTAGAGACGGGGTCTCGCTCTTGCTCAGGCTGGTTTCGAATTCCTGACCTTGAGCGATCCACCCGCCTTGGCCTCCCAGAGTGCTAGGATTACAGGCGTGAGCCACCGCGCCCGGCTGATTCTTTTTTTTTTTTTTTTGAGACAAGGTCTTGCTCCATCTCCAGGGCTAGAGTGTAGTCATGTAATTGTAACTAACTGTAACTTCCAAGTCCTAGGCTCAAGCCATCCTCTATCCTCCTGGCTCAGCCTCCTGAGTAGCTAGGACTACAGGCATGTGCCATTCTGCCCAGCTAATTTTTAATTTTTTTTCTAGAGACAGGTCTTGCTATGTTACCCAGGCTGGTCTTGAACTGGCCTCAAGCAATCCTCCCACCTCGGCCTCCCAAAGTACTGTGATTACAGGCATGAGCCACCATACCTGGCCATGAGTGATATTTTTTAAAATTGCAGAGTTTGCTTATTTAAACAATTTGTGACAAATTGTCACTTTTTCTAGCACTGCTGTTGGAGTGTTCATTTTAAGAAAACTAATGTGACCATGCCACTCTTCCTTCTCTCCAGCTCTTCTTCCCTTCTCCCACTTTGAAAAAAATCCTTCAGTGGCTACTTATTACCTTACAAGAAAAAAAAAAAACCAAGCCCCTAGCATATCAGGCAAGACTGGGCACTGACTCCCCAGTCCTGCTCATGCTCTGAGGCTTGTGCACTGTCCACTCAGGCCACACTGACTGCCATTTCCCAGAGTAATATCCTCTAAGCTCTGGGCCTTTGTACATACTGCTCCCTCAATCCAGCATGTTCTTCACTCCCTTCCTCCATCCAGAGCCTCTCCTGATTCCCTGGACTTGGGCTCATCCATGAGCCCTACAGTTCCTAGGCCTACATCCATCCTGTGGCTTGTGTACTGTGGGGTAATGGCCACTTACACTCCCATCTCCTGACCACAAGAAGAAATTCCAGGGTGGTGCACAGGGCTGGATGTGTAGACTCCCTTAATAAAAGATGTTTTGAGGGAATAAATTAATAAGCATACATGTTGAGATAACATTCCAAGCAGGGAGAACAGCATGAGGGAAGATAAGCAAGGTGAATTAGGGACTCTGAAAGGAATTCAGAATGGCTGGGGTTTCTGGAAAACAGAGATGACAAAAGAGAGAAACAAAGACATTTCCAGCCAGTTAGATAATTTGGATTTTATCCTGAAGACAATGGTGATTCATTAAAGAGTTTTAGGAAAATAAGGAATCAGATTAGCATTTTAGAAAGAACATTGTGAAGAACAGATTTGAAGCAAGACTAGGAAGAAGGAGATATGTTAGAATGACTATTGTGGAAAACCAGGGGAGAGCTGGTGATGGCTTGAACTAGTGAGAATGGCAGGAAGTAGAAAGATTCCAGAAATGTTGGGCCGGGCATGGTGGCTCACGCCTGCAATCCTAGCACTCTGGGAGGCCGAGGCGGGAGGATCACTCGAGATCAGGAGTTCGACACCAGAGCAAGAGCAAGATCCTGTCTTTTTTTTATATAAAAAAAAAAAATTCAAGAAATTTTAAGGAATCAAAATTGTCAGAAGTTGGTGGTTCATCTTTCCTCCCTGCCTGAGTGATAAACTCCTTAAGAGCAGGAACTCTGCAGTATATGACTTTGTATTCATGAAGTTACCTTTGGTGTTTACCTATAGTTAAGGCGTTCAATAAATATTTGTTGAATTACTACATAAATGAATGAGACTTTATATCTACACACAAGATAGAGCTGACAAATCCTTGCTCGTAAAAACAAAACGAAAACTCACACAACTTAGATTTATTGAAGACTAAAAGCATTGTTTATTAAAGTAGTCACATTAGGACTGAAAGAAGATAGAAGGGTAGTCTGTGGGCTGTTCCTGTTGTCAAAAAAGGCAAATGGGCCGAGCGCGATGGCTCACGCCTATAATCCTAGCATTCTGGGAGGCTGAGGTGGACGGATCGTTTGAGCTCAGGAGTTCAAAAGCAGCCTGAGCAAGAGCAAGACCTCATCTCTACCAAAAAAAAAAAAAAAAAAAAAAAAAATAGAAAGAAATTAGCTGATAACTAAAAATATATAGAAAAAATTAACCGGGCATGGTGGCACATGCCTGTAGTCCCAGCTACTGGGGAGGCTGAGACAGGAGGATCGCCTGAGCCCAGGAGTTTGAGGTTGCTGTGAGCTAGGCTGATGCCACGGCACTCTAGCCCAGGCAACAGAGTAAGACTCTGTCTCAAAAAAAAAAAAAAAAAAAGGCAAATAAAATCAATTTCTAAAATTCCTATTACTCCTTGGAAGGAGACTCTTCTTATTCTAAAGCAAATGTTTAAAAGAATCTTATTTTACACAATTTGTACAAACATAAAAGCCCGTGTAACCAGCCACTTAGAATCACATTACATAGAGGTCCCTGTCCAATGCAGCGTAAAAGTATATTGTATGCTATTATGTGCTACGTATTTTGAGAAATCTTGTCACTTAGATATGTCAGAAATGTCAGAAACAGTGTTCTATGTTTCCTGTACAGAAAAATCCTGTATACTCTCAGATTCCCTCTGGAAATCTTGTAACTCATAAAATATTGAACTATGATTCCTGAAGTTATAGGGCAAACCACCCCATAAAAAGATGTGCAATGTACCGGGTATGGGGAAGGAGGTCATTACAGTTAATCAATAATCCATTAGTGGAAATCAGCAATAATCTTAACAGTTAACATAATAAACACATTTATCCTTGATAATGAATGCTTTGATTCATTATTCAACCTTAATTATTTCCACAAAGAAGTGATGATAACAGCTTAAATTTCAAAGTTCAATATGCCATCAAAAATATTTTCAAACAAGGTCATAATTAACCATATACACACACACACAAAACAAAGTAATGAAGGCTGATTCATCTTTCTATTTGCATAAATCCTGGTGCTAAACTGGGAAAGGAGCATTAATTATTTTTTAAAACATGAAAACTGGGCTGGGTGCAGTGGTTGACAGCTGTAATCTTAACAGTCTGGGAGGCTGTGGGAGGAGGATTGCTTGAGCTCAGGAGTTCAAGACCAGCCTTAGCAATAACAAGACCCCCCTGTATCTACTAAAAATAGAAAAATTAGCCAGGTGTGGGCGTACGCACCTGTAGTCGCAGCTACTCAGGAGACTGAGGCAGCAGGATCACTTGAGCCCAGGAGTTTGAGGTTGCAGTGAGCTATGATGACACCACTGCACTCTAGGTGACAGAGCAAGACTCTGTCTCAAAACAAAAACAAAAACATGAAAACTGGCTGGGCATGGTGGCTCATGCCTGTAATCCCTGCACTTTGGGAGGCTGAGGCAGAGGATAGCTTGAGGCCAGGAGTTTGAGATCAGCCTGGGCAACATAGCAAGACAAAAAATTCAAAAATTAGCCCAGCATAGTGGTGAGCACCTGCAGTCCTAGCTATTCAGGTGACTTAGGTGAGAAGATCACTTGTGCCCAAGAGTTTGAGGTTGCAGTGAGCTATGATCGTGTCACTGAACTCCAGCCTGGGTGACAAAGTGAGACCCTGTCTCAAAAAAAAAAAAAAAAAAAAAGAGAGAACAATCTACCAAAGAGTAACAAATAAGAAGTATATTATAAGACCTAATTGTTACAGATATGGACTTAATCAGAATCAGTTTTCCAAAAAGGGAAGCTATCACAGGTATCTATTTTTCTGTAAAATTAAGCATTCATCAATCCAATTCTACTTTCTTGAAAATATTGAAAAGCACAAAAATGATCAAAGATGGGTAAGGTTTAAACTATAATGTTCATTTTTTTTTTAATTTTAAAGTTTTATATTATATTATTTATTTGTTTGTTTGAGACAGAGTCTCATTCTGTTGCCTGGGCTAGAGTACCATGGCATCAGCCTAGCTCACAGCAACCTCAAACTCCTGGGCTCAAGCAATCCTCCTGCCTCAGCCTTCCAAGTGGCTGGGACTACAGGCATGTGCCACCATGTGTGGCTAATTTTTTCTATATATTTTTAGTTGTCAGCTAATTTCTATTTTTTTAGTAGAGATGGGGTCTAGCTCTTGCTCAGGCTGGTCTTGAACTCCTGAGCTCAAACGATCCGCCCACCTTGGCCTCCCAGAGTGCTAGGATTACAGGCGTGAGCCACTGCGCCTGGCCTTAAAGTTTTATATTATTTATAATTGACACATAATAATTGTACATATTTATGGGGTACAATGTGATGTTTCAATACGTGTATAATATATATCATATGATGATCAAATCAGTAATTAGCACATCTAACACCTCAAATATTTATTGTTTCTTTGTGGTGAAAACATTCAAAATCTTCTCTTCTGGCTATTTTGAAATATACAATACACATTTGTTAACCATGACCACCCTACTGTGCAATAGAACACCAGAACTTAGTCCTGCTACCTGTACTAATTAACCAACCTCTCCCCACCCATCTCCCTCACTCCTCCCCAGCCTCTGGTGACCACTATTCTACTCTCCGCTTCTATGAGATCATTTTTTTCAGATTCCACATGTAAGTGAGATCATGTGGTATTTGTCTTTCTGTGTCCAGTTTATTTCATTTAACATAATTTCCTCCAGGTCATTCATGTCATCAAAAATGACAAGATTTCATTCTTTTTATGGCTAAATAATATTCCATTGTGTATATATGCCACATTTTCTTACCCATTCATTCACTGATGGACACTTAGGTTGATTCCATGTCTTGGCTATTGTGAAGTGTTGCAATAAACGTGGGAGTACAGATATCTCTTTGACATACTGATTTCCTTTCCTTTCCTTTGAATATATACCCAGTAGTGGGATTGCTGGACCTAAATTTTTTATTTTAATTGAAAGATAAACACTTTACCATATGAGATCTCAAGTTATTAATTTTGTGGTCTCAAATTTCTGTTTCGTTCTAAATCTAGGGTTTTTGGACAAACTTAATTGGCCAATTTTTTTTTTTTTTTTTGACAGAGTCTCGCTTTGTTGCCCAGGCTAGAGTGAGTGCCGTGGCGTCAGCCTAGCTCACAATAACCTCAAACTCCTGGGCTTAGGTGATCCTTCTGCCTCAGCCTCCCAAGTAGCTCCCAAGTAGCCACCCTGCCCGGCTAATTTTTTCTAGTTTTAGTAGAGATGGTGTCTCGCTCTTGCTCAGGCTGGTCTCGAACTCCTGAGCTCAAGCAATCCTCCTGCCTCAGCCTCCCAAACTGCTAGGATTACAGGCGTGAACCACCGCGCCCGGCCAATTGGCCAATTTTTTAAACAGTAGATAGAATTTATCTTTCTCAAAATTTTTACAATTTATTTAGTAAAGACAAGAGACTAGTCAATTCAATATTATTGCTTTTGAAAATTAAAATGAATAATAACATCAACCATACTGGAGGTTAGTGGGCTTGCAAAGATTTTTTATTTCAACCCAAAGTAAAAAAAATTCATTATACATTGTGATTCAATCCACATGTACTTGTCTATACATAAACAACTGAAACAGGACAGTAGTTCTATGAAACACTACTTACCTTGACTATGACGCATTCTGATATTTTCTGTTCTATTCTGTTCTATTTTTAGAAGACCCACTAAAGTGATGGGCTATGGCTTGCTGCTTGAAAAACTCAGCTTCAGTCATCCCCCATTTAAGAAACAGTACAGTGATTGAAAACTGGGGAGCTAAATATCTGATTTTGAATCCCAGCTCTCCTACCTCCTATGATCTTGTGAAAATTACCCATCCTCTTTGTGGCCCAGACTCCCCATCTATAAAATCAGCATAACAACAGGACCTACTTCATAGGGTCATTGTGAGCATTGCTAGTTAACGCATGTAGTACTTGTAAAGCTAAATCAAAGTGCCTACTAATTGGTAAGCAGTCAATACTTATTATTTACCAGTCATCATGTGATTTCTGAATGTCTGTGTACAGTTCATGGTACCAGGCACTCTCAGGCATTCCAAAGACACACTGCTCTCATGATTCATCTTTTATTTGACTGATAAATAGTAACCATGACAAAGTGTTTTTAGACATTGGTGAGACATGCTTGTCACGTCACCAATATACAGTATTTCCTTTGGTTTAAAAACGAAAAGTGAAGTTCTGTATAATTACCAAATAGCTACTCCTCAGGGTCAAACGATAATTTTATCACAAAGGGTGCTTATCAACTGCATCAAGTCACTCTGAAAGGAGATCCCAGCATTTGAGATTCGTTTTCAGATGATGGGGGTTTTTTTGGAGACAGAGTCTCACTCTGTTGCCTGGCTAGAGTGCCGTGGTGTCAGCCTAGCTCACAGCAACCTCAAACTCCTGGGCTCAGGCAATCCTTCTGCCTCAGCCTCCCAAGTAGCTGGGACTACAGGCATGTGCCACCATGCCCGGCTAATTTTCTCTCTATATATTTTTAGTTGGCCAATTAATTTCTTTCTATTTTAGTAGAGACGGGGTCTTGCTCTTGCTCAGGCTGGTTTCAAACTCCTGACCTTGAGCGATCCTCCCGCCTCGGCCTCCCAGAGTGCTAGGATTACAGGCGTGAGCCACCATGCCCGGCCCAGATGATGTTTACAGTTTCTCCCTCTGGTGAGAAATGTGAGGAAATGTTTTTTAAGAAGACATTTAAAATCTTGATCGCTGTCGTTAGAATTCTTATTCATTCAAATTTACACAGCTCGAAGCACCACATTTGATATCTACAGCACTAATTATATTATAAAACAATGGTTTCTTTCTCTTTTTTCAGAATGTCACAAGAAGAAAAAATAAGTATTTTCCCCCTAAAGTCATAACCTTCTAGACAGAGATTCAAAACTATTACTCAGCACCTATATCAGCAATAATGTCAAATTCTTTACAAGAGGAAGAACAGAATAAAAGTAACTCTAGAGTTTTAAGTTGTGCATTAAATTTTATTGTTGTATTGTTGTTTTATTTTGGTAAAACAGAATCTGTTGTTTTATCATTTTAATTCTATTAACTTTGACCAAGTATATTAGATAGCTATCAGCGGAATGGAAACTCCCTAAGGATATTACAATTCCAAGAGTACCACTTTCTGAACTGTTACTCAGATTGATTTCTAGATACTTAAGGCAGCCAAGGAGTTACTGTAGAAATCACACTAATTAAGATAAAAACAGGCTTTGTTCTATATTCCTCAGTTTCTGTATTTGCTTTTGCTCCTCTGCCAGAACTACAAGCTTGCATATATTGGGAGTAAAGTTCTTTGAGGCCTCGCCTAAGTAGAGTAACTGTGTGATGTCTGAGCAGCGAGTGGTGTTTTGGCAGTTGGGATGGAGTGGAAGGAAGACTGTGTGTGGTCCACCCGCATTTGGGCTGATGGCGAGTTCTTCCCAGAGTTCCAAGATTTGACTGTCCTCTATAGTCAATTTATATCAGCAGGTAATTATCTGGGATCTATCTGTAGAGGTATTACCCTAAAAATGGTTGATAATCTGTAGCTGAAGAGATCTGTGAATTCCTAGATCTAAAGTAAAGAAGGCATAGTCTCAGGGAAATATAAAAGAATGTGCCAACAAATAGGGTCATTGTGAGGATTGCTAGTTAAAACATGTAGTAAATTTGTATTATAGTTTATTTGATCATTTAACACTTAACTCACCATTAATATCCACAACTGTTACAAAAGCCTCCTAACCTTTCTGGGGCAGCCAGAAGGATTTTAAGAAATCCAAATCTAATCCATACTTTCTCCTACCTAAAACCCTTCAGTGGAAATCCATTGTTCTCATCAGGCCCATCAGTGCTAACAAGCGTTTCTCCTCTCTTCATTCCCTAAGGGTCAGTCATGCTGGTCTTTTAGCTCCCCAAAGGCATAAAACCCCTTTCTTTGGGGAGGCTGTTGCCTCTGCCTGCTACACTTTCTCCATAATCATGGCTACAGTAATTCAGTTTATTTTTAATTTTCACTTTAAAAGCCACCTCCTAAGAGAGACTCTCTCAGATGAGCCCCTCTGCAGTGTCTCATTGTACTTTATATACCATTTCTTCTTCTCACTCATCCCACTGCAATGAAGTATCTGCTCAATGTCTATGACTTCTGCGAGACTGTCAACAAGGGCCACACATCTCTTCAGTGCTCAGCAGCAAGCATAGTACCTGGCCAAATAGTAGGTGCTCAGTAGATCTCTGTTGAATGAATGAACACACTACAGCCTGCTACATGCCGGGCATCTATGCTGGGCACTGGGGCAGGGAGCTGAGAGGAGTAAGACAGGTGTTTGCCTTCACAGGGATCAGAGTTGCCAACACACTACTAGCACAGAGCACGAGGGCTTGGGAAGGAAGTAAGTACCAGGTTCCTTGGAAGAGGGAGGAACAAGTGCCAACTCTCTGAAAACATGAAAACAAGCCTTTCCACTTACCCCATGCCAGTCCCTGAACTAACACCTATATAATACTATTTCCCTTATGCAATACTCATGACCATCACTGGTGGTTAGTATTCTTTTAGAGATGGTAAAGGAACGAGCCCAAGGCCATAGTCAATATTTGAATCCAGATTATCCAGGTCTTTTGGCTCCAAAGCAGAAAGCTACACATACACACATACCAGCAGACACAGTGAGTCTCTGTGTCCAGCCTCTTCATCATGCCCTATAAACAACTTTAAAGGGATCCATAATGGCCAATTCTCCCCACTTTTTTAAAATTAGACAATGCATTCTCACGGTTCAAGACATTTTAAAAAAATAAGCAGGTTCAGTTAAACATTCCCACTCTTTCATTGGTTCACATCATATTACCAAAGGTAATCCCTGTGATAAGTAACAGATGCATTATTCCAGAATTTCTTTATGAATATACAATAAAAAAATATATTCTTATTTTGCCCGATTTTTTTCCCTACAAAAAGGTAGCGTAGCATATATCATGTTCTACACTTTGGGGTTTTTTTTTTTTTTTTACACTTAGTGACATATCTTGAAGATCTTTCTTCATGAGCACATCATTCTTTCTTGGTGACACAGTACCCCATTTAATGGATATACTATAATTTATTTAGCCAGGTCCTTATGGAGGAACATTTGGATTGTTTCCAATTTTTTGTTATTACAAACAATGCTGCAATGAATAACCTTGTACATAGGTCAATTACCACGTGTGCAAATATATCCACGGGATAAATTCCTAGGAGTGGTGTTGCTGGGTCAAAGGGTATAAGCATTTGTAATTTTGACAGATATTGCCAAATTGCCTTCCATAGGGATTAAGTCAATTTACATTCCTACCAACAGTGAATGAGAGCACCTGTTTTCCCACAGCCTCTCAACATACAGTGTTAACAAACTTCTGGTTATTTGCCAATCTGACGAGTGAGAAATGGCACCACAGCATTTTTCTCACTATAAGTGAGGTTGAGCAGTTTTTTCCCCTTAGGTTTTCGTATTTCTTTCTTTCTTTCTGAATTGTCTATCCATATGCTTTGTACATTCTTGTCTTGTTGGTCTGGTCTTTTTCTCTGGGTTTGGTGGGAGCTTTTTCTATATAAGGGAGATTAGCTTTTGCCTGTGATGTCGGGTGCAGCTACTTTCCTATAATGTTGTTTTAGGAGTTCTGACTAATGCAACAAAACGTGTATTGGATATGATGTAAAAAATATTCAAAAGTAGAAAGCAATATATCATTTATTTGAACATGGTTATATAGCGAGATCACTTTAAAAATCAATTCGTTCACCCTGATGGTATATGGGTAAAAAATAAATAAATAAAAATAAAAATTGATTCAAGTTAATAAAATTAATTGAATACTTCCTGATAAAGGAAATGAGATATAGTGCTGGGCCCAATAAGAAGATGTAAGATAATATACACACTGTAAGACCATTTCTTTAGGCGTTTTTGTTTTATTTTTTGGAGACAGGGCCTAACTTTGTTGTCCAGGTGAGAGTGTACTGGCATCATCATAGTTCACTGCAACCTCAAACTCTTGGGCTCAGATGATCCTCCTGTCTCAGCCTACTGAGTAGCTAGGACTACAGGTGCACCACCACTCCCAGCTATTTTTTAAAATTTTTTTGTAGAGATGGGGTCTTGCTCTGTTACTTAGACTGGTCTCTAACTCCTGGGTTCAAGCAATCCTCACACCTCAGCCTTCCAAAATGCTGGGATTACAGGCATGAGCCACCATGCCTGACAAAACCATTTTTATATATTATCAATTAGAAAATACAATGGAAAAGAGACTTTGTTCACCATAATTACAAGAAATATAGAAAGTACCTAGAAATAATTTTGGCAAGGAGAGTATGACTTACATGGAGAAAAATACAAAACCTTATTCAAGTCTTCTTTATAACTGGAAACACAGGCCAGGTGTGGTGGCTCATACCTGTAATTTCAACACTTCGGGATGCTGAGATGGAAGGATCGCTTGAGCCCAGGAGTTAAGAGACTAGTCTAAGTAACAGAGCAAGACCCCATCTCTACAAAAATAAAATAAAATAAATAGAAACACAGACCAGGTTATTGGATGAAGAAATTGCATATTTGAAAGAGGTTACCTATCAAATTATAAATTTAATGCCATTAAAACAAAACCATATAATTTTAAATTTGAAAAGTATTAAAGTTCATGTACAAAAATAAAAAATCATGGACATATTTACACATATGTTTTAATTATAAAAAGATGAGTCATGAAGGTGGATTTATTTTACTCTAATAGATGTTAATATATATTGCAATGTAGTAATAATTAAAACAGTGTGGTTTAAGTTCAAGATTAAACAGACAAATCAGTAACCCAGAAATATACCCAATAGTAAATAGGTAGATGATATATAACAACATATATATAACAACATGATATATAAAAGAAGCACACAACATAAATAGGAAAGAAAAATTATAATTCCAATAAGAGCTAATGCTTATGTAGTACATATTCTCTGGCACTCTTCTAAATTCCTTTGCATATCAGTTCAATTAATCCTCATATCAATCCTATGAGGTAGATACTACTTTACTGATGAGGCAACTGAGGCACAAGGAGGTTAAGTGACTTGTTCAAGGTTGCCCCTAGAGCTAGAAAGTGACAGGCCAGGGCTCAAACCCAGGCAATCTGGCTATAGAGTCTATGATCTTAAATATTTGTAATTAGAATAACTAGTTACTAATTTGTAAAAAGGAAAAAATAAGTAAAAATACAGGAAAACAATACTATAATAATGCAAGTTTGAAAGTCTACTATGAAACAACATAGAGGTGCTCTCGTGTAATCCTTCTGTTTTGCTTTCTTCGACTCTGCATTGGTTGAAGTTCTCTACAATGAGTATAGATATTCCTTTAATAAGTTAAAGAACAAAATAAATGGGAAATTTTGAATTAAAAGATCTGTGACTGTGCATAAATTATCTCTTACCTTGTTTATCCAGTTGAAATAATATACAATTGATTCTTTCTTCTTATCCCCCTTTCAGAGGTTGGTGATCCATTTAGCTTCCTGAAAAACACATTTAACTCATCTCCTACTGTTCAACCTAAGTGAAAATGGACAAGCTAAGTCCTATAAATTAGGATAATTTGGGATAGTGTGGAATGTAGACTCTCAGGCATATGAAAGTTATTAAAAATAGCAGGTTGTTCAGCCAATAGAATTGAATAAAGGTTGTCAAGAAAGGAAAACTGGAAAGAGCTAGGTTCTAGTAAACTTAAACTTATACTTAAACTTGCTTAAGTTCTAGTAAAATATAAACTTATATTTATCAGCAACTTTTTTTTTATTGCTACACATACTCTTTACTCACCCCTCCCACCACTCCCTTCCCACAAGAATGTGCAACAAACCATCCACAAAGCCGAAACAATAACCCTAACCCGTCTCTAGCATACTCCTAGTTTTGTTAAGAACCTTAGGCCAGATGAGGTGGCTCACGCCTGTAATCCTAGCATTCTGGGAGGCGAGGTGGGAGGATTGCTTGAGCTCAGGAGTTCGAGATCAGCCTGAGCAAGAGCGAGACCCCATCTCTACCGAAAAAATTAGCCAGGCATGGTGGCCCATGCCTGGACTCCAAGCTAGAGCCCAGGAGTTTGAGGTGGCTGTGAGCCAGGCTGACACCCCGGCACTCTAGCCGGGGCAACAGAATGAGACTCTGTCTCAAAAAAAAAAAAAAAATCAGTTGTGGATCTGGAATTAGTTAAAATATGAAATGAAAAAGATACTCAATACATTTATTCAGTTGTGGGATAGAGTTTTCAATAAATGAGGAAATATTTTAAAAAATCAAATTCATGTTTTTTTAAGTCTCTAAAAAAAGTAAAGTACATGATAAAAGGCCAGACACAGTGGCTCACTCCTGTAATCCTAGCACCCTGGGAGGCTGAGGCAGGAGGATCCCTTAAGCTCAGGAGTTGGAGACCAGTCTAAGCAAGAGTAAGACTCCGTCTCTCTTTAAATTTTAAAAAAGACCTACTGAAAAAGAAGAATGTCTTAGTCTCCATCACATCACCCACAGCTCAATCTCATTAGCTTCTGATCCCAGTTAGTCCGTATGAATAAATCCTCATGGTGACAGATTCATCTCTTTCATGTTTACCTATATCAGCTTAAAGTTGATTTCATTCTTTTTTTCCTCTTTTAATTTTTTTTCTTTTTTTTCTTTTTTTTCTTTTTTTTTTTTTTGTAGACAAAGTCTTGCTCTGTCACCCAGGCTACAGTGCAGTGGCATCCTCACAGCTCACTGCAACTTCAGGAAAAAAAAACAAAAAACAAAAAAAACACAAACTCCTGGGCTCATGCGATCCTTCTACCTCCACCTTCCAAAATACTGGGATTACAGGCATTTCCGGGGTCTGGGGGGGCACAGAATAATAAATTGATCCTCAGATATATTCCTACTTTGAATATTATTCTATACGTTAAAAGGAGAAGGCAGGCAGAGGTAGCAAACAGAGCACTGTGGGGTGAACTCAGAGTAAGGGTGAGCTAGCTCTGTCTTTGGTCAGGGGGCGTCTTTTATTTATTTTATTTTATTGATTGACTGATTGATTGAGACAGAGTCTCACTCCATTGCCCTGAGTTCTGAGTAGAGTGCCATGGCGTCAGCCTAGCTCACAAAAACCTCAAATTCCTGGGCTCAGACGATCCTCTGGCCTCAGCCTCCCGAGTAGCTGGGACTATAGGGACTATAGGCAAGCGCCAGGATGTCCGGGTCTTGCTCTTGCTCAGGCTGGTCACGAACTCCTGAGCTCAAGAGATCTTCCTGCCTCAGCCTCCCAGAGTGCTAGGATTACAGGGGTGAGCCACCACGCCCGGGGAACCCCTTGCATTTTGACATAGTAAATACCTTCTCTGTCTTAAAACACATAGCTCACTAGACTTCTAGAACCTCATTCATGCCTAGTTTTCCGCCTACTTTGGTTTCCTTTTTCTGGATCTTTCTCTTTTTCCAGACTTCTAAATATCAGCTCTGAGACTCCTCTTCTAGCTCTACACTCACTTCCGTGGTGATCTCATCCAAGTCCCATGCTGGTGAGTCCTAGGCTCTCCATGTCCTCCTTCTGAATAGTTCTCTCATTTAACCTGCTGACTTGCTCTCCTACTCACTCACTGAGTTCTAGACCCACTGCCAACCTCAGTGCCTTGGCACTTGCTGTTCCTCTTTCCTCCCTTACTTCACTCAACTCTGCTCGATTTTCATCTCTTCAGACTCCTTCCCTTGACCATTTTATCTAAAATGTCACACACCGCCCCAGATCCTCTCTCACTCCTTATCCTGCTTCACTGTTTACTTATTCATTATCTGTCACCCCCCACCCCCCGGAGGGCACCAACTTTTCTGTCTGTTCCCTGCTACATCCCCGGAGCCTAGGACACTGACTGGTACCTAGTGAGCACTGTAACTGTCAGAATGAGAGAAAGCAGCTTCCTCTGATTAAATGCCATTCCACCTGCCTAATTCCTACTAGTCCTTAAAGAGCGACTTAAATATCATTACTCTTGTGTAACCTTTTCAGGTTTAGTTTCTCCTGTTCTGTGTGTCCATAATACCGTCAATTAATTAGAGTATCTTAACTGCTTACTTCTCTGCTTCCCTAACCCACTGCTGTGTCTTTTTTGTTGTTGTTGTAACATGGGTAATCTCTCTCTCTCTTTTTTTTTTTTTTGGCAATGGAATAATATTTTTTAAAGCTGAAAGAAAAAAATCAAATAAATTTCTTTTTTCCCATGTCTTTTTTATTTTGCCTTCTTTTTCTTTTTTTTTTTTAATTTCAAAATATTAAGGGAGTACACATGTTTTTGTTGCATGGATAGTTTTTATAATGCTTAAATCTGGGCAATTAGTGTGCCCATCACCTGAATAGTATTCATTGTACCTACTGTACCTACCTAAGGGGTAGGTTTTTTTTTTTTTGCTTGAGACAGAGTCTCACTTTGTTGCCCAGGCTAGAGTGTCATGGCGTCAGCCTAACTCACAGCAACCTTAAACTCCTGGGCTCAAGCAATCCTTCTGCCCCAGCCTCCCAAGTAGCTGAGACTACAGGCATGAGCCACCATGCCCGGCTAATTTTTTCTATATATTTTTAGTTGTCCAATTAATTTCTTTGTATTTTTAGTAGAGATGGGGTCTCACTCTTGCTCAGGCTGGTTTTGAACTCCTGACCTTGAGCAATCGGCCCACCTCAGCCTCCCAGAGTGCAAGGGGTAGGTTTTTAACCCCTCTTCTCCTTCCACCTCCCCCTTCTTGATTTTCAATGACTTTTATTTCTCTCTGTGCCCATGTGTGCATCGATTAATTCCAAATTATTAGAGAGTACATGTGGTGGTTGTTTTTCCATTCCTGAGATACTTCCCTTAGGATAATGGTCTCCAGTTCCATGCAAATTGCTGCAAAAGACATTAATTCATTTCTTTTTATGGCTTGATATATATATACCACATTTTGTTAATCCACTCAAGAATTGGTGGGCACTCAGGTTGATTCCACGTCTTTGTGACTGTGAATTGTGCTGCAATAAATT
>CAUYRT010036714.1:0-21130 GCA_963574885.1 Lepilemur ruficaudatus
CCAGTGAGATTGGCCTCTATCAAAAAATCCCAAAACAACAAATGCTGGCAAGGATGTGGAGAGACAGGAACACTCTTACACTGCTGGTGGGACTGCAAATTGGTGCAACCTTTGTGGAAAAGAATTTGGAGATTCCTCAAAGAACTAAAAATAGAATTACCATTTGATCCAGCAATAGCATTATTAGGCATCTACCCAAAAGAGCATAAGACATTCTATGATAAAGACATCTGCACCCGAATGTTTATGGCAGCGCAATTCACTATTGTTAGGTCGTGGAAACAACCCAAGTGCCCGTCAATTCATGAGTGGATTGTTAAAATTTGGTATATGTTTACAATGGAACATTACTCAATTTTAAGAAACGACAGTGAGCTAGCACCGCTTATATTATCCTGGATAAGCTTAAGCCCATTATTCAAAGTGAGGTGACACAAGACCCGAAGAACGGGCCCCACTTGTACTCGCCATCAAATTGGTATTGACTGATTGACACTATGGTGCTTAAACGATGGTAGTGTTTACTGGGGATTTTGGGGGTGGGGTTGGACCCACATCCAGGGGATGTGGTGAGCACTGTGAAGGGCAGGGGCATGCTTGAAGTGTATTTGGGGATGGGTGTTAGGGGTCTCAGTAGGGGGTGGGAAATCCTCTAAAACTGATTTATGTGAACAGCTGTACAACTTGTTAAATTTACTAATAACCATTTAATTATACACTTCAAAATATAAAAATAATAAAAAAAAGAAAACATAACTGAAATATCTGCTGTCTCCATAAAACCCATTTAGCTCATAAAGGGTCTCATAGCCTCAAGGTAAAGGGGTAGAAAATAATATTCCATGTGAATGGAAACCAAAATCAAGCAGAAGTAGCTGTTCTTATATCAGATAAAGCAGACTTTAAATCAAAAACAGCAAAAAAAAAAAGGACAAAGACAGTTATTACATTATGATAAAGGGATCAATTCAATAAGAAGATATAACAATCCTCAATATATGTGCATCTAAGACCAGAGCTCCCAGATTCATAAATCAAATGCTACTAGACTTAAGAAATGAAATAAACAGCAACATAATGATAGTGGGGGAGTTCAACATTGCACTGAACGAACTAGGTAGATCATCAAGGTAAAAATTAAACAAAGAAACACTGGACTTAAACAGGGTGCTAGAACAAATGGGCCTAACAGACATTTACAGAACATGCTGCCCAAAAACTGCAGAATATATATTCTTCTCACCAGCACATAGGACACTTTCCAAGAGAGAACATATATGAGACCACAAAACAAGTCTCAGCAAATTTTTAAAAACTGAAATAATACCATGTATCTTCTCAGACCACAGTGGAATAAAACTAGAAATCAATTTTGTTGGGCAGTATGGACATTTTACCAACATCAGTTCTTCCAAATCATGAGCATGGGATGTTTTTCTATTTGTTTGTGTCACCTATGATTTCTTTCATCAGTGTTTTTTAGTTTTCCATGTAGACATCTTTCACCTCCTTAGTTAAGTATATTTCTAAATATTAAGGAGACATTACAAATGATATCGTAAAAATTCAAAAGAT
The DNA here is from genome assembly GCA_963574885.1 of Lepilemur ruficaudatus. NCBI lineage: Eukaryota > Metazoa > Chordata > Mammalia > Primates > Lepilemuridae > Lepilemur > Lepilemur ruficaudatus. The sequence continues at coordinate 1,576 of CAUYRT010036714.1, forward strand.
CTGATACTACTAAGAACACATTTATGCACACAAACTAGAAGATCTAGAGGAAATGAGTGAATTTTTGAAACACACAACCTCCCAAGCTTGAATCAAGAAAAACTAGAAATCCTGAAGAGGCTAATATTGAGTATCAACATTGAATCAGTAATAAAAAAAATCTTCCAACAAAAAAAGCCCAGGATCAGACATATTCACAGCCAAATTCTACCAGACCTACTAAGAACTGTTACCTATTTTAATGAAACTGTTCCATAACATTGAGAAAAAGAGAATCCTCCCTAACTCATTTAATGTAGCCAGTATGACCATGATACCAAAATCAGGGAAGCACTCAATAAAAAAGGAAACTAAAGATCAATATCCCTCATGAACATAGATGCAAACCCCCCCCAATAAAATATTAATATTAATAAAATCCAACAGAAAATTTAAAAAATCCACCATGATAAAGTGAATTTTATCCCAGGGATGCAAGGATGATTCAATATGCAAATTAATAAATGTGATTCACCCCATGAACTGAATTAAAAACAAAAACCATATGGATATGATCATTAGAGTAGATGCAGATAAAATATTTGATAAAATCCCCAGCACTGCTTCATGATTAAAAACTCTCAACAAACTCGGCATAGAAGGAACACACCTCAAAAGAACAAAACCCATGTATGACAAACCCACAGCCAACATCAGACTGACTGAGGAAAAGTTGAAAGAATTCATTCTAAGAACTGTAACAATGCAAGGGTGCCCACCTTCACCACTCCTATTCCACATAGTATGGAAAGTCCTACCCAGAGCAATCAGGCAAGAGAAAGAAATGAGGGACATACACATTAGAAAAGAGGAGGTCAAACTATCCCTGTTTGCCAATGATATGATCTTATATCTATAAACCCCTAAAGATTCCTCCAAAGGACTCACTCCTAGAATTGATAAATTCAGTAAAGTTTCAGGTTACAAAATTAATGTACACAAATTAGTAGCATTTCTATACACTAATAACAGCCAAAGTGAGGATCAAATCATGAACTCAAGTACCATTTACAATAGCTTCCAAAACAAAACAAAACAAAACAAAACAAAACAAAACAAAACAAAACAAAACAAAACTTAGGAATATGCTTAACCAAGAAGGTGAAAGATCTCTTCAAGGAGAACTACAAAACATTAATGAAAGAAATCACTGATGTCACAAACAAATGGATTGGAAGAATCGATATTTTTAAAATGTTGATGCTGTCCAACGTGATTTATAGATTCAATGCAATTCCCATGAAAATACATTGTTCATAGAATTAGAAAAAACAACCCTAAATTTCATATGGAACCAAAAAGAGCCTTAATAGCCAAAGCAATCCTAAGCAAAAGAACAAATCTGGGCCAGATGTGGTGGCTCACACCTGTAATACTAGCACGTTGGGAGGCCAAGCCAGGAGGATTTCTTGGGGCCAGAAGTTCAAGACCAGCCTGAGCAAGAGTTAGATCCAAATTTCTACAAAAAAAAGAGAAAAACTAGCTGAGCACTGTAGTGCATGCCTGTAGTCCCAGCTATTTGGGAGACTGAGGCAGGAGGATACCTTGAGCCCACAGGAGTTTGAGTTTGCAGTGAGCTATGATGACGTCATTGCATTCTATCCCAGGTAACACAGTGAGATCCTATCTCAAAAAAAAAAAAAAAAAAAAAGGCATTTAAAGGCATCACATTACCTGACTTCAAATTAAACTACCAGGCTGTAATAACCAAAACAGCATGGTACTGATATAAATTAGTACTGCTGAGATGGAAAACAGTATAGAGATTTCTTGAAGAACTAAAAGTAGACCTACCATTCAATCCAGAAATCCTACTACTGGGTAAAAAAGTAGACCCATACATCAATGGAACAAAATGGAGATCCCAGAAATAAAACCATGCACCTACAACCAACCGATCTTCAACAAAGTAAACAAATACTACACTGGGGAAAGGATGCCCTATTCAATAAATGGTTCTGGGAAAATTGGAGAGCCATATGCAGAAGAATGAGACTGAATCCCTATCTTTCACCATATAATTCATTATACTATATAATACAAATGTTTTATTCAATTATTAGAGTCTAGTATAAATTATTCTTTTTAAACTTTCCTGGATAACATAAGGACTCCAGAATACTTACACTCCATTTATCCTTTCTTGCCTTTTGTGATTTGTTTTCATGCATTTTAGTTGTGTATGTGTTTTAAACCTTGCAAGATGTTATTTTTATCCAGAAAATGTTAATCTAGAGCCCTAATATTTATGTTGTTCTTGATACAGTACTGTGTTTTTCTCTGTAATCATTTTTCTGCTGCATGAAGGACTCACTTCAGTATTATTTTAGTGAGCCCCTGCTGACAATTTTTTTTAAAACTGAAGAGTATATTTATTCACCTTTCACAGTGGAGTAAGAGTTCTGCTGGGAATAGAGCTCTAAATTGGCAGTTATATTCTTTTAACACTTTAAATGTACCATTCCATTGTCTTCTGCCTGCTTTTTTTTTCTGGTAAGTAATCGCCTACAATTCTTATTGTCTTTTATTTCTCTACCTGTGTTTTGGATTTTCTCTTTGTCTTTGCTTTTTATCAATTCATCCATAATGTGCTTAAGATTAGTAGCACTCCTTGAAACTGTGGCTTTGTGTCTTTCAGCAGTGTTCTATTATAAACTTTTCTACCATTGCTTTTTCACATAATGCTTCTGCTCCCTTTTCACTCTCCTCCTCTTCCTTAGGAAACTATTTAGACTTATGCTAGGCCTTTGCACCATTTTGCATATATCTCTTCTCTCCATTTACATCTTTTCTTTCTTTATGCTTCTGTTTGAATATTTTCTACTGACCTATCTTCCAGTTCACTAATCCTATAATTAGCCAGGCCTGACCTGCTGTTAAAACCATTACTGAGTTTTTAATTGTAGTTTTTGCATTTTCATTTTGGGAATGTCCATTTTGATGCTTTTGTAGATTTAATTTCTCCAGTGAAATTCTCTATTTTGTTATTTATTGTGTTGAATACATAATCGCATTTAAAGTCTAACTCTGATGATTGAAAAATATGGATCAACTGTAGGTCTGTTTTCTATTGCCTTTTTCTTGCTTAATTCTGTCTCCTGGTGTGTTGGTAATTTTTTTTATTGAGTTCTGGACATTGAAAAATTATAGAGGCTCTGGATGATATTACTTTTGTATCTGGCAGGCAGATAGACTTGAGGCAGGTAACATTAATACAATCTGGGATTGAACTGGATTGAAATTGTGTTTTAGTATTTGTGAGGACTGGTCTATTTCCAGTTCACTTTTGTTCCTAGAGACCAGAACTTCAGATGTACCATCTGAAAAATCTGAGGTGTTCGTCAAGCCCTCTCAAACTTAATAGGTTTTTGAGACAAAATTTTATCTTTTTTGCTCTGTGAAGCTGTCAAAGCCCTGTTCATCTTCTCAACCTCTTAGTTATGCGTTCAGCTCAGCTTCTCAACCTCTCAGCTTTGTGCCAGTTACAAATTAGTAAAGGCCTTAAGGAAAAAAAGTGATACAAATGTCAGACTTCTCTGTGCTTTTATTTCTCCAAGATTTTGTCTCCTCAAATGCTGCCTGCCTTGGCAGCTCTCCAATTTATTCAGATTTAATTTTCCCCATAATCATATTTATTTTAACACTTTTATTTGCCTTCTTCAAGGTTGAATTTTCTGTGTTTAAATTTATATGATAAAACTGATATGTAGATTTCTAAAATCATTTTATAAGAGCATAGCTCTTTCCTTTTAAAATACTATTTTTCTTATTTCTGTATTTGTCAAAATGTTAGGATTACATGATTCTTATTTGATGCAATCATTTAATTTTCTTCGAATTCCTTGATGCAATGTTTCAATTTTTATGGTGGTAAAAAGCACGAGATCTATCTTCTTAAAAAATTTTAAATGTACAGTATTAACTATATGCACATTATTGTGCAGCAGATCTCTAGAACTTTTTCATTTTGCCTAACTAAAGCCCTCTACCTGTTGAACAGCATCTCCTTATTTTTCCTTCCCCCCCCAACACCTGGCAAATACCATTCTATTTTTGTTTCTGTATGTTTGATTACTTTAGATACCACATATAAGTAATATCATACAGTATTTGTCCTGTGACTGGCTTATCTCATGCAGGATAATGTACTCATAAGTTCATCCATGTTGTAGCATATGATAGGATTTCTGTATTTTTAAAGGATAAAAAATATTCCATTGTATGTATATAACACATTTCCTTTATCCACTCTTCCACTGATAGACATAGGAAACGTAAGTTATTTTCACCTCTGGGCTATTGTGAATAATGCTGACATAAACATGAGTACAAATACCTCTTTGCTGATTTCAATGGTTTCAATTTTTTTTTTTTTTAAAGACAGAGTGCCGTGGCATCAGCCTAGCTCACAGCAACCTCAAACTCCTGGGCTCAAGCAACCCTTCTGCCTCAGCCTCCTGAGTAGCTAGGACTACAGGCATGCACCACTATGCCCGGCTAATTTTTTCTATGTATTTTTTAGTTGTCCAGCTAATTTCTTTCTGTTTTTAGTAGAGACAGGGTCTCGCTCTTGCTCAGGCTGGTCTCGAACTCCTGACCTTGAGTGATTCTCCTGCCTCGGCCTCCCAGAGTGCTAGGATTACAGGAGTGAGCCACCATGCCTGGCCTGATTTCAACTCTTTTGGATATCCAGAAGTAGGATTTATGGAACATATAATAGTTCTATTTTTAACTTTAAGAATCTGAATGCTATTTTAATAGTGTCCATATTATTTTACATTCCCACCAGCAGTGCTTAAGGGTTCCAGTTTCTCCACATCCTCATCAACACTAGTTATTTTCTGTTTTTCTGTTTTGTTTTTTTATAATGGCCACCCTAATAGGGGTGAGGTGATATGTCATTGTGGCTTTGATCTGCATATTCCTGATGATTAGTGATACTGAGCACCTTTCCATATACCTTTGCATGTACCTGTTGGCCATTTGTATATCTTCTTTCGAGAAATGTCTATTCAAGTCTTTTGCCCATTAGTTAAATCAGATTTGAGGGGTTTGGTTTTTGTGGGGATTTTTTTGCTATTGACTTCCATATGTATTTTAAATGCTAACCTCTATCAGATACGTGGTTTGTATATATTTTCTCCCATTCCATAGGTTGCCTTTTCACTCTGTTGATTATTTCTTTGTTGCACAAAAGCTTTTATGTTTAAAATAGTTCCACTTGTCTATTTTTGCTTTTGTTGCCTGTGCATTTGGTATCAGATCCAAGAAATAATTGCCAAGACCAATATTATAGAGCTTTTCCCAAAATACTTTCTTCTTTTTTTTATTTCAGAATATTACCGGGATACAGATACTTTGATTACATATATTGCCTTTGCACCACCCAAGTCAGAGCTACAAGCATGCCCATTCCCCAGACAGTGCCAACCCCACCACTTAGGTGTGAATTTACCCGTCCCCTCCTCCGCCCTCCTACCTGCCCAACACCCAATGAATGTTACTTCCATATGTGCATATAAGTGTTGATCAATTAGTACCAATTTAATGTTCAGTACATGTGGTGCTTGTTTTTCCATTCTTGTGATACTTAGAAGAATGGGCTCCATCTCCATCCAGGATAATGCAAGAGTTGCTAGATCACCATTTTTGTGGCTGAGTAGTACTCCATGCTACACGTGTACCACATTTTATCAATCCACTCATGCACTGATGTGCACTTGGGTTGTTTCCACATCTTTGCAATTGTGAATTGTGCTGCTATAAACATTCGAGTGCAGGTGTCTTTATTATAGAATGTCTTTTTTTCTTTTGGGTAAATACACAGTAGTGGGATTGCCGAATCAAAGGGTCTTCTTTCAGGTTTTAAGTCTTTAATCCATTTTGAGTTTATATTTGTGTATACTGTAAAATAAGGGTCAAATTTTATTTTTTTACATGTGGATGTTCAGTTTTCCCAACATGATTTGTGGAAGAGATTGTTCTTTCCCCATTTTGTAGTCTTGGCACCCTGGTTGAAGATAATTTAACTGTTTATGCATGGCTTTATTTCAGGGCTCCCATTCTGTTCCATTGGCTTATATATCTGTCTTTATGCCTGTTTTGATTATTGTAGGTTTATAATATATTTTGAAGTCAGAAAGTGTGAGGCTTCTGGCCTTGCTCTTCATTTTCAAGATTTTTGGGCCATTCCGAGATTTCTGTGGTTCCATATGAATTTTAAGATTGCTTATTCTATTCTGCAAAAAAAAAAAAATGCCATTCAGATTCTGATGGGGATTCCATTCAAAGTGTAGATTATTTTGGGTAGTAAGGACATGTTAACAACATTAAGTATTCTAATTTATGAACATAGGATGACTTTCCACTTATTTCTGTCTTATAAAATTTCTTTGATGAATTTTATTATACTTTTCAATATACAACTCTTTGACCTCCTTAGTTAACTTTATTCCTAAGTATTTTATTTTTTTTCCAATGCTATTATAAGTGAGATTTTCTTAAATTGCTTTTCAGATTTTTTGTTGTTACTGAAAAGAGACATAACTTATTTCTGTATGTTGATTTTGTATCTTTCAACTCTGCTTAATTCATTTATTAGTCTTGGGGTTTTTGGGTAATCTTTAGAGTTTTCTACATGTAAGACCATATCATCTGCAAACAGATAATTTTACTTCTTCCTTCACAATTTGAATGAATATTATTTATTTTCTAGCCTAATTGCTATATAGCTAGGACTTCCAGTACTATGTTGAATAAAAGTCATGAAAGACTTTTTTTTGTTTGTTTTTGTTTTTTGTTTTGAGGTTTTTTTTTTTTTTTTTGAGACAGGATCTTGCTTTGTCGTCCAGGCTAGACTGCAGTGGTCTCATCATGGTTCACTGCAACCTCAAACTCCTGGGCTTGAGTGAAACTCCTGCATCAGCCTCCCAAGGAAATAGAACTACAGGAATGGGCCACTATGCCTGGCTAATATTTCAATTTTTTTTTGTAGAGACAGAGTCTTGCTCTTGCTCTTGCTCAGGCTGATCTCAAACTCCTGGCCTCAGGTGATCCTGCTTCTTCAGCCTCCCAAAGTGCTAGGATTACTGCACTCAGCCAAAAGTGAGTATTTTTGCATTATTTCTGATATTGGAGGAAAAGACTTCAGTTTTCCACCATTACATATGATGTTAGCTGTGGGCTGTTCATATATGGCCATTATTATATTGAGATAATTTATTTCTATTCCTAATTTGTTGCGTGTTTTTGTCATGAAAGAATGTTGAATTTTATCAAATTCTTTTTCTGCATCTATTTAGATGATCATGTGCTTGCTTTTATCCTTTGTTCTGTTAATGCAGTATGTTGTATTGAATGATTTTCAATCATCCTTGCATCCCAGGGATATATTCCACTTGGTCAGGGGGTATGATCCTTTTTATGTGATATTGAATTTTGTATGCTAGTATTTTGTTGCAAATTTTTGTATCTGTATTCATCACAGATGTTGACCTGTAGTTTTCTTTTCTAGCAAAATAAGTATGGCAGGGTTCCCTCCTCTTCCATTTTTTTGAAAAGAGTTTAAGAAGGATTGGCATTAATTGTTTTATAAAAATTGGTAGAATTCTCCTGTGAAACCATCTGGTTATGAGTGTTTCTGTGTTGAGATAGTTTTGATTGCTGATTTAATCTCCTTATTATTTGTCTATTCAGATTCTCAATTTCTTCATAATTCAGTCTTGGTAGGCTGTATGTTTCTAAGAATTTCTCCATTTCTTCTAGTTATCCAATTTGTTGGCATATCATTGTCATGGTATTAATTTCTGCGCACTGTCTGGGAGATGGTCATGCTTGAAGCTCTGACTCGAGGGGGGAGAAGGGGGCAAGGGCAATATATGTAACCTTAACATTTGTACCCTCATAATATGCTGAAATAAAAAAAAAGAAATGCAAAATCATGGATCCCTCCACAGACCAACCAAATAAACAAATAAATAAAATCTATGGCATCAGAGGTAATGTCTCCTATTTCACTTCTGATTGTATTTTTTGAGATGCTGTTCCTTTCTTAGTCTACGAAAAGTTTTGTCAACTTTCCTTATGTTTCCAAGTGTAACTCTAAGTTTTATTGATTTTTCTATTTCCTGTTTTGTTTATTTCTTTTCTAACCTTCATTTTTTTCCTTCTGATAACTTTGGACTTAGCTTGTGGTTCCTTGAGATGTAAAGTTATGTATTTGAGATTTTTCTTCTATTTTATTTGTTTTTTAAAAAATTGTGCTGCCATTTTTTAATTTCAGCATATTACAGGAATACAAATGTCTAGGTTGAGTATGTTTCCTTTGCCCCATCCAAGCTTCAGAGCTTCAAGCGTGTCCATCTCCCAGACGATGTGCACTGCACCCATTAGGTGTGTATATACCCATCCCCTCCTCCCCCACTCCATCTTCCTGACACCTGATGAATGCTATTACTATATATGCACTTAAGTATTGATCAATTAATACCAATTTGATAGTGAGTATATGTGGTGCTTGTTTTTCCTTTCATGGGGTACTTTACTTAGTAGAATGGGTTCCAGCTCTATCCAGGATAATACAAGAGGTGCTAGATCACCATTGTTCTTTTTTGTGGCTGAGTAGAACTCCATGGTGTACATATACCACATTTTATTAATCCACTCATGTATTGATGGGCACTTGGATTGTTTCCACAACTTTGCAATTGTGAATTGTGCTGCCATAAATATTCGAGTGCAGATGTCTTTATTATAGAATGTCTTTTTTTTCCTTTGGGTAGAGGCGAAGTAGTCAGATTGATGGATGAAATGGTATTTCTGTTTTTAGCTCTTTGAGGTATCTCCAAATTGGTTTCCACAGAGTTAACACTAGCTTTTAGTCTCACGAGCAGTGTATGAGTGTTTCTATTTCTCTGCATCCACACACACATTTATTGTTTTGGGACTTTGTGATAAGGGCCATTCTCACTGGAGTTAAGTGATATCTCATTGTGGTTTTGATTTGCATTTCCCTGATGATTAGAGATGTTGAGCATTTTTTCACGTTTGTCGGCCAAATGGTGCTAGGAAAATTGGATACCCACATGTAGAAGACTGAACAGGATCTGCACCTCTCACCTCTCACAAAAATCAACTCACAATGGATAACAGACTTAAACCTAAGGCATGAAACCGTAAGAATTCTAGAAGAAAATGTTGGAAAAACTCTTATAGACATCAGCCTAAAGACAGAATTCATGAAGAACACCCAAAAGCACTCACAGCAACAAAAAATAAATAAATGGGACTTGATCAAATTAAAAAGCTTCTGCCCAACCAAAGAAACTATCATTAGAGCGAATAGACAGCCTACAGAATCGGAGAAAATATTTGCACGCTATACATCAAAGGGCTAATAACTAGAATTTATATAGACCTCAGGAAAATCAGCAAGAGAAAATCAAACAACCCCATTATAAAGTGTGCAAAGGACATGAACAGAAGCTTTTCAAAAAAAGATAGACTAATGGCCAAGAAACATATGAAAAAAAAAATTCTCAACATCTCTAATCATCAGGGAAACGCAAATCAAAACCACATTGAGATATCACTTAACTCCAGTGAGAATGGCTTTTATCAAAAATTTCTCAAGCAACAAATGGTGTGGATGTGTAGAGATAGGAACACCCATACACTGCTGGCGGGACTGCAAACTAGTACAACCTCTGTGGAAAATTATATGGAGATACCTCAAAGAACTAAAGTATAACTACCATTTGATCCAGCAATCCTACTACTGGGTATTTACTCAAAGGAAAAAAGACATTCTGTAAAAAAGACATCTGCACCAGAATGTTTATAGCAGCACAATTCACAATTGCAAAGATGTGGAAACAACCCAAGTGCCCATCAATACACGAGTGGATTAATAAAATGTGGTATATGTATACCATGGAGTACTACTCAGCTACAAAAAACAATGGTGATCTAGCACCTCTTGTATTATCCTGGATAGAGCTGGTGCCCAGTCTAGTGAAATATCACAAGAATGGAAAAACAAGCACCACATGTACTCACCATCAAATTGGTACTAACTGATCAACACTTATGTGCCTATATGGAGGTAACATTCATCAGGTGTCAGGCAGGTGGGAGGCGGGGATGCATATATTCTGGCCTAATGGGTGTGGTGTGCACTGTCTGGGGGATGGGCACACTTATAGCTCTGCCTTGGGTGGTGCAAAGGCAATATATGTAACCAAAACATTTGTACCCCTGTCATATTCTGAACTTTAAAAAGGAAGAAAAAAAAGCCATATGGCCAAATGATTTTCTAACTTTTTAAGAGGAAGAAAATTACTTTAAAAAAAATAGGATCTCACAAAGAACACACACACACACACACATCAGGTGGCCTCTGAAGTACTCCATAAAACTATATAATCCTAAAAGTACTTTTCAAATCCACTCATCCAGTTCAGCATTTCCATTTTATTTATAAAGTAAATAGGACTCAAAAGGGAAAGAACTTGACCTGCCAGAATTCCTCAAAGATTTGATGGCAGAGTTTGGCCTAGATCTCAATCATTTTTCACCTCTTTAGTCTCCTTTCTCTGCCTCTATCCCTAATCTTTGAGTCATTCTCCACCCCTTTCCAAGGATCCTCAGCAGTAGAATGTAAATGCCCTCATTTCCACTGCATTGGATTATATAATGGCAAAAATGGCAAAATGAAGCATATTAAAGGCCCATTGATGCTGAGGAACAATCAAATGGAATCAACATGCTCAGAGAAAAATGGCAGAGAGAAATGGGGCCTCATCTGGCCTTCTGAAGTACTCTGGGAAATCATGTAAACAGCCTAGGCACTATCTACTCTCCCCAGCATTCTTGCCAAAGAGGCCTTCATTCAAGAATTATTTTTATAATGACCCTTATACTTTCTGTTGCCTGTATCACAGAGAATGGTTCAACAATTTAAAAAGCCCTCCTGCTGGGCAATGGAGGCCAAATAATCCATGACTATTTCAACAATACTGTCAGCTGACAACGGTCTTGAGCTGGACTTCTGGTAGTAGGCCCTTTGTGGAATCTCGGGAGGTTTTATTTGCTTCTCTTTGTGCCTCCTCCTCAATTCTTCATCCTGTTGCTAAGTTACATCTCCTTCCTCATTCTTTCCTTCTAGTCCTTGCTCTCCCCCATACCTTCCAAATCATAGAACTATATATCAGCCTATACCCCAAACAGAAAGTAGGCTTCTTGAATTTCAAGATCACAGAGTGCCAGAGTTAGAGAGTCCTTACCAATCATCCAGAGTATTTTGCACATGGGGAAACTGAGCCTCCAGAGCAGTCAAGCAGTTTTCCTAAAGGCAAACAATGAAATAGTGGTGAACCTGTAACTTCAACACAAGTCTCCTAGCTCTCAACTTATTGCCCTTTCTATATTCAACTAAATTATATGGGAAAGGAAATGGATCTTCTCAGACTGAATTACATGACCAGCTTCCTGGATCTCCAGTTCACAAATGACAGATTGTGGGATTTCTCAGTCTTTATAATTCTGAGAGCTCATTCCTTATAATAAATCCTTACACACACACACACACACACAAACACAGGCATACCTCAGCTTATTGCACTTTGCTTTATTCTGCTTAAAAGATACTGTGTTCTTTACAAATCAAAGATTTGCAGTAACCCTGCATTGAGCAAGAATATTGGTACCATTTTTCCAACAGCATGTGCTCACTTCATGTCTCTGTGTCACCTTTTGGTAATTTTTGCAATATTTCAAACTTTTTCATTATTATTCTATCTGTTACGGTGATCTGTGATCAGTGATCTTTATTGTTTCTATTGTACTTGTTTTGGAGCATCAGAAACCACACCCATATAAGACAGCAAACTTAACTGATGAATGTTGTGTGTGTTCTGACTACTCTGCCCACCGGCCCTTTCCTCATATCTTTCTCTCTGAATGCCTCCCTATTCTCTGAGACACAACAATATTGAAACGAGGCCAATTAATAACCCTATGATGGCCTCTAAGTGTTCCAATGAAAGGAAGAGTGGCACATCTCTCACTTTAAATCAAAGGCTAAAAATGATTAAGCTTAGAGAGGAAAGCATGTCAAAAGTCAAGACAGGCTGAAAGCTAGGCCTTTTGCACCAAATAATTAGCCAAGTTGTGAATGCAAACAAAAGTTCTTAAAGAAAATTCAAAGTTCTACTCTAGTGAAAACACAAATATAAGAATGCAAAACAGCCTTATTGGTGATGTGGAGAAAGTTGTAGTGGTCTGGATAGAAGATCAAAGTAGCCACAACATTTCCTTAAGCCAAAGCCTAATTCAAACTGAGGCCTTCTCTTCAACTCTATGAAGGCTGAGAGAGGTGAGGAAGCTGCAGAAGCTCGTAGATGTTCATTCAAAAGGTTCAAGGAAAGAAGTCATCTCTATAACGTAGAAGTGCAAGGTGAAGCAGGAACTGCTGATGGAGAAGCTGCAGTGAGTTATGCAGAAGATCTGTCTAAGATCATTTATGAAGGTGGCTACACTAAACAACAGATTTTCAATGTAGATGAAACAGCCCTGTATTGGAAGAAGATGCCATCTAGGACTTTTGTAGCTGCAGAGGAAAAATCAATGCCTGGCCTCAAAGATTCAAAGGACAGTCTGACTCTCTTTTTAGGGGCTGATGCAGTTGATAAGTTTAAGCCAGTGCTCTTTTACCATTCCAAAAATCCTAGGGCCTTAAGAATTATGCTAAAACTACTCTGCCTATGGTCTGTCAGTGGAAAAGCAAAGCCTGGATGACAGCACATCTGTTTACAGCATGGTTTACTGAATATCTTAATCCCACTTTTGAGATCTACTGCTCAGAAAGGATTCCTTTCAAAATATTACTGCTCATTGACAATACACCAGATCACCCAAGAGCTCTGATGGAGATGTACAAGGAGATTAGTGTTGTTCTCATGCCTGCCAACACAACATCCATTCTGCAGCCCATGGATCAAGAAGTAACTTCTATTTCCAAGTCTTATTACTTATGAAATACATTTTGTAAAGTTACAGCTTCCATAGGTAGTAATCTCTCTGCTGGATCTGGGTAAAATAAATTGAAAACCTTGTAGAAAAAAATTCACCATTCCAGATACCATTTGATTCATGGGAGCAGGTCAAAATATCAACATTAATATGAGTATGAAAGAAGTTGACTTTTAGGGGTTCAAGACATCAGTGGAGAAAGTAACTGCACATGTGGGGGAAACAGTAAGAGAACTAGAATTAGAAGTGAAGCCAGAAGATGTGACTGAATTGCTGCAATCTCACAACAAAACTTGAATGAATGAGGAGTTGCTTCTTATGGATAGGCAAAGAAAGCAGTTTCTTGAGATGAAATCTACTCCTGGTGAAGATGCTGTGAACACTGTAATTATGACAACAAAAGATTTAGAATACTACATAAACAGTGGATCAGCAATGGCAGAATTGGAGAGGACTGACTCCAATTTTGAAACAAGTGGGTAAAACACCATCAAACAACATCACATACTAGAGAGAAATCTTTCATGAAAGGAAGAGTCAATCAATGCAGCAAACTTCACTGTTGTCTCATTTTAAGAAACTGCTACAGCCACCCCAACCTTCAGCAACCACTACCCTGATCAGTCAGCAGCCAACAACACTGAGGCAAGACCTCCTTGAGCAAAAAGATTACAACTTGCTGAAGGGTCAGATGATCATTAACATTTTTTATCCATGAAGTATTTTTAAATTATGGTATGTACATTGTTTTTTTAGACATCATACTACTGCATACATAATAGACTACACTATAGTGTAAACATAACTTTTATTATACATGCACCAGGAAACCAAAAAATTCATGTGACTTCCTTTATTGCACTATTTGCTTTATTGCAGTGGTCTGGAACCAAACCTGCGATATCTCCAAAGTGTTGATTCTGATTCTCTGGAGAATTTTTACTAATACAGAAAAGGTCAAATCTCAATACCATCAATTAATATCTATGTGATCTGAAATGTTATTTAACCTTAACCTTCCAGGGCATCAGTTTCCTCATATCTAAAATTGGATAACAGTATTTCTCTAAGGGCTTTGTGAGGATTAAATGAGAAATTCAGTGTAAAAGTGCCTAGCAGAGATCCCTTCTTTTCTCCATTGCCTAAATCTTTCTCTCAGCTACCAATCCTACAGCTTCAAGGGATTTGAAAATGTAAGTTAATATATTTCTAATTTGAATCAGATATTCAAAGCCCCTCCTTCTCATTAACTAAGCCTCCATAACACCTTCTTTATGAGTCACATGGGCTTTCCCCACCCCCTTTAGGCCACGGGTGGGGAACGTGCAGCCTTAAGGTCACGTGTGACCTTCTAGGTCCTTAAGTGTAGCCTTTTGACTGAATCCAAATTTTATAAAACAAATCCTTTTATTTTTATTAATACATTTTTGTTCATCTTTTATATTTTTATTTTTAAAATGAATGTATTTAAAATACCAAAGAATAAAATAACATTCAGCAAAATAATCCTTCAAGATTAACCAGCACAATGTCTAGAAGAGTATTTCCAACGTTTTCCTCTAGAATTCTAATAGTTTCTTTCCTTAGGTTTAAGTCTGTTTACCCAGCGTGAGTTGATTTTTATGAGAGGTGAAAGGTGAGGATCCTGCTTCAGTCTTCTACATGTGGCTATCCAGTTTTCTCAGCACCATTTATTGAATAAGGATTCTTTTCCCCAGTTTATGTTTTTGTCTGCTTTGTCGAAGATGAGATGGCTATATGAAGATGGTTTTATATCTGGGTTCTCTGTTCTGTTCCACTGGTCAATGTCCCTGTTCCTGTGCCAGTACAAAGAATTTATGAAGAAGACTCCAAAGGCAACACAGCAACAACAAAAATAAATAAATGGAATCTGATCAAACTAAAAAGCTTCTGCACAGCCAAAGAAACTGTCACGAAAGCAAACAGACAACCTACAGAATGGGAGAAAATTTTCACATGCTACACATCTGATAAGGGGCTGATAACTAGAATCTATTTAGAACTCAGGAAAATCAGCAAGAAAAAAATCAAACAACTCTATCAAAAAGTAGGCAAAGGA
Source organism: Lepilemur ruficaudatus (assembly GCA_963574885.1). Lineage (NCBI taxonomy): Eukaryota > Metazoa > Chordata > Mammalia > Primates > Lepilemuridae > Lepilemur > Lepilemur ruficaudatus. The sequence continues at coordinate 16,724 of CAUYRT010036714.1, forward strand.
CATGAACAGAAACTTTTCAAAAGAAGACAGAAGAATGGCCAACAAACACATGGAAAATGCTTAACATCTCTAATCATCAGGGAAATGCAAATCAAAACTGCTGCATCAATTCTTATCAAGTCTTTCTGCAGGCTATCAAATGCCTTTGGGGTCCTGTCCTCCACTGACCACCTACACACACATATCCACACACAACTATATAAATATTGTTTCCAAAGTTGTTCTTGGTTTGTTAAATCTGAAGCTATGTGTTGGGTTTAGGGAGATTAGACATTATATCTTCTTTTCAGCATGGAGTCATCTTCTTATATTGCCAGAGTATGCAATTAAACCCAAGCACCAACTGTATTTCTTTTGGCTCTCTGCTCAAATTTCCCTGCTTTAACCAGTCAAAACAAATCTAATTTATATTTGATAGTAATAAATACTAAAGAGAAAAACAGCAGGGAAGAGGAATATAATATATCAGGGATGGGTGACCATGGAAGGCCTTGCTGAATTGGGGACTTTTGCATAAAGACATGACAGTTTAGAGGTGAACCATGTGGATTTCAATCAGAGGGAATTTCCGTGAAAGGCCCTGAGGCTGGAGAGGCCTGGTGTGTTTGAGGAACAGCTCAGAGGGCAGGGGGGCACAGGTGAAGGGAAGAGTGGTCTGTGATGAGGTCAGACAGGGACCTAGGGGAGGGGCGGTAGGCAGATGTGGGAATGTGTGAACTGTGAGAACTTTGGGTTTTACTCTAGGTGCAGTGGGTAAGAAACTATGGAAATCTTAGTAGCTTCATTGCAGGACATCTGAGGCACCCCTGCCAGTTTCTATCCTGATTTGGAATCTGCAGTGAATATTAGAAAATCTTGACCATCTTTATGGCTGCCAACAACAACTGTATGAATTTATTCACATTAAGATAGTGGCATCAATGAACAATAAAGAGGAATGGAGATTTTATTTATATTAGTGAGGGGAGTTAGGTATCCCTTTTCATGAACCAAAATGAGGAGAATAAGTCATCACACAACCAAATAATAAAATATTATAACTAAGATGTCTTGTCTCTGAGATCATAAGCACAGAAATAGAGATTGTGTTCAGCAGATTTTAAAAAAAAAAAATGTGTTTAAAGTGACAAGCTGTTTTCTAAGAGACCATGTTAGCTTTTTCATTGATAAAAAGAAAACTTTAAAAGTATCTGAAACTGAAGGAAAACAGAAATACAATTAACAGAAGCTTTAAAATTCAGAGGCCAGGTTATATCTATATGAAAGGGAAACCAAATGATTTCTAGAACTAACTCCTTTATTAAACATGGGGCTAAGGAATAGCTGTAGCAATATACATGTTAGGATAGTGTCTTTGTCTTCCTCAGATGCATCTACACTGGTGCCCACCAAAAGGTTTAAAATTTAAAATAGTCCATCTTTCACCTGGAATTTAATCTACAAATAACAAAAAAAATTGTGTAACTTTTTTTCTGAATTGCTCAAACTAACCACCTGATCAATTTTTTAAATGGAGATTTATTTTTGGTAATCCAGCTCAGGGCATAGGTCACTGTAGACAGCATTAACCAGTGTTATAGCTGAGTAGACTGTGGTAGTTTGGGTTTTGCAGATGGCCTCCTTGTTTGTTTACTTTAATTAAGGAAATCCTTGCCTCAAAGGAAATAGATTAACGAAAAAGAGCAAAAAATCAACTGAACCATCAGAAATTGAACAGAGATTATCACATTCTCCAAGATATGTATTGATCCACCCATACTTCCACCAGGACTTTTTCTGTCAGTATAGTTCAAGACAACGTGCCTAGCACACCCTAAAATATCTTCTCTGCTTAAATTCTAGGCCTATGATGCGGCTCATGTATAAGCCTCTTTTGCAACTCTTTGTAAATCAATGGTGCGACCAAACTGGAAAAAAAACACTCCTGAGACCAAGATCATAAAATGTTTTTTTCTGGGGAAAGTGATTGGCAAGAAAGCAATGACAATCATTGCATTTTCCAAATTTTTTTGCTCCAAAAAATTGTAACTGGGTTACAGTTCTCTCCAGATTGTTTAAGACTAATTATGGATGTGATAATCCTAGTTTTCTTATATCATGGCTTGGGGTTCCAACGCAGGCTCTTGTGGAAGATGTTGCTGCAGAGCTTAATCACAAAATACCATTGTTATCAGGAGAATGGTAGACACTGCCCCAGCCTATGACCCAGGCTTCATCTTTTAATAGTCATTTTCTGTGCTTTTATTTCAGGTTAGTGAGGATCCTCACTTCCATGAGAAGTGAGGATTTAACCTTATGAGACGTTTACTGCAAAGTCCCACTCACAAGGAGGAAGACTGTGCAGAGCTTTTTCCATCTTTTGTATCTTGGTTGTTAAAGAAAAGTTTAGTAATACTACAGTGTAAATCGAAAACCACAACTAAATATTCTCAGCATCTTCTAATCAGTGCCAAGTATTCCTTAACTTTTTTACTGAAAGGAGTACATTCTAAACTAAATTATCCTCACTAACTGAACCTAAATGTAGCCAGTCTGGTTTTAATTTTACCTTTAAAGAAAGATAATAGAAATGATAATCATTAGAAAATTTTTTATACTGTGTCTAACACAATGAATGGAGTTTTAGAAACCTAATCTTTATATAGGTCTATATATGAATGTATTCTCATCATCATCATCATCAATACATCAGAACACCACATAGCAGTTTCCTGGGGGAAGAGCACATTTGACAAAGCCTTTATGGTTCTTACATCCTTCCCAACATCTACAATTGACCTACTGCTCCATCACAATTAACTTACAACATATATATTTTCAACATTTATTTTGCACAGTTTCATTTTGCTTTTGTTTGTTTCTATCATTGAACAAGTATGACAATTGTAAACCCTAACAAATATTTCTTCATTGTTCACAGAGTTTAAATATATTTACAATTATAATCTCTAAAAAATTACCATTTACAAACTATTCAATATTGTCATATCACTAGCAAGGACAAGTTTATCACCTGCTGGCCTTAAGTTTATATACATTTTGGGCTACTTTGATATAATTTATTTTATTGTAAAAGTCAACCTAGCACTATACACACACACAGCTAAAATTTAAGCAAATATGTTTTATTGTCTTGTAAAATTTCCTTTCTATTCTAATCCCTGGTGAGTTCGTTGTGTCAGTTTTCTCTGACAGGGGACACTAGTATTCATGGTATGGATGCACACAGACGCACACATATTCTGGTCAAAGTGTGATTTTGATCTTTACAAATTAGAAACCATTATGCTCCTAAGAATAATTATTCAATTTCTTCTTATAATCTCGGTTGCTTTTTCTCTCATCTTACAAGGGTACGATACCTTGAATTTCTAGCTAGATTTCTAAGGATAGAATACTCTGTTGTTATGAAATTATGTGCTTTGAAAATTTTTGGCCTGTAATTTATTTTTCACTCAGTATTATAAAAATATTTCAACTACTCAGCTTGGAGGGGATTTTCATTTCTAAATACTCATGTTTTTTCTTCTCAATTACAAGTGGAATTACACATTTGCCAATACAATTAAAATTAATACATGTTATATTACATATTTTACATTCATATTCAGTCTCAAATATTTCCTTGTTACATAATGACAATGATGCTTGCCTTTGTAAACATCCAATATTGTGGCTCGGTGAGGTGCCTCATGCCTGAAATCCTAGCACTCTCGAAGCAAGAGGAGGGAGGATTGCTTGAAGTCAGGAGCCTGAGACCAACCAGAGCAAGAGTGAGACCCCATCTTTATTAAAAATAGGAAAATTAGCCAGGGGCAGTGGCATGCTCCTATATTCCCAGCTGCTTAGGAAGCTGAGGCATAAGGATCGCCTGAGCCCAGGAGTTTGAGGTTGCAGTGAGCTATGATGACGTCACCGCACTCTAGCCAGGACGGACAAGAGCAACATTGTCTTCAAAAAAATAAAATAAAATATTGTGAGTAAATTGTTTATTTTAGAGGCCATTCTAGGGAAATTTTGTGATGCTCAATGGTCCAAAAGAATCCAGGGAGAACAGAGGTTAAAATGGATTTTCAATATCTTCTCTTTATTTCTCCTGGAATATAGAAAATTCTAGAAAAGTCTATGAAGCTAAAGGTTTCACTATTTTTAGATGTCACTTAAGATGCCCCAGTAGTCCCACAGCAGTCTGTCTCAACTTACTATTTGCCATAATTAGAAAAAATGAGTGGCCCGAAGGAAAAAGAATCAATGTCAACATGACAAAGAACTTGGTGATCCAGAACTGATGTTTCTGGATCTTAAGGAAAATCCAACCTGACAGTATGATAGAAAAAAAGTGAACTATGAAGAAAAGGAGGAAAGACGTCACCATTTTTAGGGCCCTCTTATGGGCCTGGGTGCTAA
>CAUYRT010036716.1:0-59806 GCA_963574885.1 Lepilemur ruficaudatus
GAGTAGTAAGAGATAAGGATCCTGTTTCATTCTTGTGCATGTGGCTATCCAATTTTCCCAGCAACATTTATTGAATAGGGATTCTTTTCCCTGGTATATATCGTTGTCTGCCTTGTCAAAGAGCAGTTGGCTGTATGTGGATGGCTTTATATCTGGGTTCTCTGTTCTGTTCCATTGGTTTATATCTCTATCTTTGTGCTAGAATTGTGCTGTTTTGGTTACTTGTAGTATAGTTCAAAGCCTGGTAATGTGATGCCTCCAGATTTGTTCTTTTTAAGATTTCTTTGGCTATTTGGACTCTTTTCCAGTCCAAATGAAACACAGAATTATTTTTTCTAAATCTGTAAAATATGATGTTGGTATTTTGATGGGTAATTGCATTGAATCTGTAAATCACTTTGGGTAGTGAGGACATTTTAATAATGTTGACCCTACTGATCTATGACCAAGATATGTTTTCCCATTGGTTTGTGTCGTCTGCTATTTCTTTCTTAGTGTTTCATAGTTCTCTTTGGAGAGAATTTTTACCTCCTTTATTAAGTATATTTCTAGTTATTTTCTTTTCTTTGTAGCTACTGTGAAAAGTATTGTGTCTTTGATTTGACTCTCAGCTTGACTGTTGTTGGGTTTTATAGTTTCTTGAGGTATATCCAAAAAAGAGATTGTATCTCATTAAAGTTTCTCTCTGGCAAGATCCTACCCAGGAGAGCAGCTAAGAATGAACATATGATGCTATAGAATCAAAAATGAGAGTGACAGAAACGGAATCTCCTGGAGATTGAATTACCTGTGAAGATTATGCTAAATTCTAGGCATAAGCAGACTTTGTAGAACTCCCTGTTCAGAAACTTTTGATCCTAAATGAGACAAAGACCTCTGTTCTATATTGGAAACATAAATATTAATTTCCAATTATAGAAACTAGATAGTTGATTAAGTATCTTCATAAATATCACCCTAGTCCAGCCAAGATAGACCCGGGAACATGAAAACATCTGAACCTGCCGTTGAGTAGAGTTGAGGAAGTCAACTGCTAACACCAGGTGCTGGAGGTGGCCTGGTGCTAGGAAGAGAGTTATTGAAAGCACATTGACGCATAGCAAGAAGGGCTAGAAGAGGATGTGTTAATTCTGTCCATAGTTTCATCTCATATCAGAACCTTACACTGGTTCATTGACTGATGACAGCTCATAGTGGCACCAACAAGCCATGACTTGAATATGAAAAAGTTTCTAAAGATGCTTCAGTCCATGAAAAAGAGCCAGTTGTGAACCATCTGAAAACTCCCAGGTAGTATTTGCTTTTCTTGCTTCCCCAAAATATACTGCACATTTTTGGTGTTGAAACCTGATTTTTACTTGGGAATTATTTCTTCACCACTGTATAAAATCAGAGAAGCAGAGACCTGGCCAAGCCAGGAGGTGAGCATGTGCTCCGGCCTAGCCCCACTGAATGCTCCTTTCCTAGAATTTGAAGAGACAGAGCAGCACGTGTGTGGTTCATGTGTTCCAGCAGCCATGCCCGGGCAAAACTCGCAAGCGGGACCTCTCTGAAGCCTCTGTTAATTCCTGATTCCTGCCTTTCCCAGCCTGGTTTTATTTTTCATCCCATCCTGTGAGCTTCCCCTTAGTCACCCAATAAACTCCCTTTTTGCCTAAATTAGCTGCGGTGGTTTCTGATGCTTACAGTCAAAGTATCCTAACTGATGTATGAGGCTTGTTTCATTTCTCATATGCTCAGTCATTGATTTGTTCATACATTTATTCATTCAATAATCATTAATTTAGTAAATGTTTTGTGCAGGCCCTAGAATTAAATCAGACATGTTAACTGTTCCCAAGATTATAATCCACTGAGACAAAAATCTGCAAACTGTGACCTCACCCTGCTATTTCTCTATGTCTTGTTATTGTTGTCTGTTCTACCTGTAAAGCCCTCAGTTACTTCCTACTCATGCCTGTCATCAACGCCTCAGGCCCGTCTCTGGGCATGACATGTCCACCCTGGCTAACACTGCTGTGGGCTCCTTCCCTGGAGAGCTGCCTCTCTGAGTGCAAGAATTTGCACCTTTACCCCTGCATGCCCATTGCCCAGCACAGTGGGAGGCCCTCCGTGGGCACTCACCAGCGACCTCGTGGGGAGATAGAGTGTGATGGTTGTTGGAACAGATTTATACGCCTGGTGCCAGTGGGAGAACAGAGTGTGGAGGAACTAAATATACTTCCCAGCAGAGGGTCCTGTAAAGTTTAAGAGAAGAGGTGATACTCATGTCAGAAAGGATGATTGGATGCTTTCAGGTAATAAAGGTATAAAATTATTGAACAAGCAGAGTAAGAAACATACGGAAAGCACAGAAGGGGAAGGGCGAACACCTCAATACGACTGGAATGCATAGAGTTGTAGTGACATGAGGACAATGAATGAGGAGAATGTGGCAGAGCTGAAGTTTTGGAGGACTCTGTCATGCTAAAGGAGTTCAGGCTTTGTTCGTATGCAATGAGAGGCAACGTAACTGTATTAGCCTGCTTGGGCTGCCATAACAAAATACCACAAGAGGAATTCATTCTCTCTGTTCTAGAGGCAAAAGTCCAAGGTCAAGGTTTCAGCAGGATTGGTTTTCCTGTGAGGCCTCATTCCTTGGCTTGCGGATGGCCACCTTCTTGTCGTGTCCTTGTGTGGTCTTTCCTGTGTGTACAAGTCTACATCCTCTCCTTAAATTTCCTGTTCATGTAAGGACATAGTGGATTAGAGCCCACCTGGAGGATCTTATTTTAACTTAATTACTTCTTTAAAAATATTATCTCCAAATACAATTATATTCCCAGGTAGTGAGATTAGGACTTCAACATAAAAATCTGGGGGTGGGGGTCATAATTTAGCCCATAATAATAACCTAGTGGCCAGGAGTAGAGTCTCTGGAAATAGACATCTTGAAGGCAGATTCTTGCTTTCTCATCTAGCAGCTCTATGACTTTGGGCAAATTACTGAAACTCTCTGTTCCTCAGTTTCCCTATCTGCAAAATGGTATTAGTAACCACCTCTTAGGTTGTTAGCAATGAGAGCAGTGCTTGCCATGACAATAAATAAAAAGGAAAAATACCCAATAGGGAAGGACATGATCGGGGTCATTCTGGGGCAGGGTGGGGAAGGGCTGGAAGTGGAACAGCTGGAGGCCAATAGAATGCACAGACTTTTATAACCCAGTTTATCACATTAGGGGAAGGAGAAGAAAGATTCTAACACAGGAAAAGACATTGGCATCCAATGGGAAAGGCAGCCCACGGGGAAACTGTGGCTGGGTAGAGGGAAAGGAGCTTAGGTAGAGACACTTTGAGTTTGAGATGTTGGGAATTTACCCAAGAATTGAGTCTAGCGGATAATGACACATGTGGGTCTGAAGCCTGGGACCGAATTTGAGCCTTGAAATAATAGGGTTGAGAGTCCTAAGTGAAAAAGTGGTCACTGTACTCATAAGTTGTGGATGAAAATGTCCATGGGAAATCAAACTTCTACATGGCTTTGACATTAGAGCCATAATTTTGGAACACAATCACCACAGAGTAGCAGACCTCATATCCTTGCAAAAAGCTACTCTATCGATCAGGGCCGGATTTAAGAACAATGCCAGGTCTTGATGCAGAGGGATTGCAGCCTCCAGTTTCCAGGAATGGGTGTCAGAGAAGACAGGATAGTACAGAGGACCCTGAATTCCATTTTCTTTTTGATATATCCTATTGTGTTCTGACTGAGTACAATTTAGAGATTGAAAGTATCATTGATTTAGTTCACAATTGGCTCTTAGGCACAGGAGATAAAGAGACTAATCAAATGCAATGTCCTCCTCAGAAACCCCTATTACTACCATGGACATGCCTATGTGTTTAACAGGTAGTCAGGTTATTCTGAGCCAATGTTCTCTTCTAAAAAGTTACAATAAAAACACACTAGCCTTGCCCTTCCTCTGGTATTAGAGTGATTATATCTAATATAATGGTAGTTTACAATTCCCAAAAGTTTATAACTATGGGATACTTTTGTGATGCTATTGTTATTATTAAGCACTGACACAGTCCCTGGCCAGTGGTATTCCAGTACAAAGGGATCCAGTACACCCTACCTTTGTGTGAGGTATAGCCTTTGAATTACTCTGTTACCAGGCACACTATTTATTAATGTCCAAAACAGACATCTGGGGACTACAAAGTGACTTTGTACAGGGAAAGCCATTTCATCACAAACCATGTGAGAAGTCATTTGAGAAAGACACCCTCCCCCACCCCAAGCATCCTGTGATGAAGGATAACATTCATTTCTGTATTATTCAGTCATGGGACACAGCGACTGGGCAGGAAGTGGGGCGCAATCTTACAGATGGTTGATTCAGTCTCTAACCATCTGCTGATGAGTACTAAGTCCTGCCTCGCCAGTCAAGCAGGAAATATCCGAGGCAGCTGGAGAGATGAGAGGTGGCCTGGCCTAGTGCAAAGTCCACCAGGAAAGGGATCAGGAGCCGTGGGGCCCCCATCCCAGCCCCACCACAAATGAATTACCTGGCTAAATGTGGATGAGACATTTTTCTTTTTTGGGCTTCAGGAGTCTCCTCTGCAAAATGAGGGGTTTGAACTAGATTCTCTCTTAGGGGGAGAAACTTTCCCTTAATTGGCATCCAATATTTCCTAATAGTCCATGTACATTATCAAAAATTAGTGTGCAATTGGCCAGGTAAGGGTCATCGCCCTATTTCATGGACAGAGATGCTAATACTCAGCTCTAACTTCCCTCTCTTCTTCCTCTCTGCCACGTTTCCTGAGTGTCCAACTTTAGATGGGCCCCGTGTTTGGTTTAATGTTCTGCTGTCCAGTTTTGAAATCCTCAGTAATTTTGGAAGAAGGGGCTCACTTGTTCATTTTGCACTGGGCCCCCCAAGCTCTGTCTGAATCCTGCCCTGATGCCATGATCCCTGGCAATTGAGCCTCACGGGGGTGGGTGCTCAGAGGCACAGACAGAGAGCTGTCTCCACAGGGCACAGTTCTCATTTCATGGAACCACAATGATATGGGTCAGATGACAAGGACAGAGTGTGAGCTAAGTAAAAGCAGCCGAGTACTTCCAGGGCAAGATGCAGGGTCAGTAGTTATGGACAAAGGAAAGAAACTCTCATGATCTACAGAACTGGCTCCTTGCCTTCATTTATTCTGACATATTAGGGGGAAAAAAAACCCAAAAACCTCTTGGTATTAATTCAAGAAGTCAGGAGCTGAGTATGCGTTCAACGTGAAGTGAACACATTGAAAGCAAACTCTCTTCAAATTTCCAATTCCTCTGAGACCTCGGGCTAGTGATCAGTATTGAGGTTCACATAGAGGATGGGAAAGGAAGACAAAGCCTTCGCTCAAATGATCAAAACAAGCCCAGGGTTCTAAATTCCACCAGAGCTCTTCCAGTGTGTCTGACGTGCAGTCCGAGGTTTCCTGGGGCGCCCCATGCCTGACGCCTGCTCTCTGCCGGGGCTGACAGGTGGCAGGGCAGCCCGGCCGTCACTGCCGAGAGCACTCAGAGCCCGCCGTCCACAGCTGTCCGGATCCCCATCTAGCTTCCTGCCTCCCCGCTCAGATCAGGAGGACCTGGAGCAGCAGCGCAGGAGACACAAAGAGAATGTAGAGGTGCCTGAAGGGGAAGGGAATAGGAAGCTGGAGCCACGGTGGAAAGATCTAAGTCTCAGCAAGTCACTTTCTCTCTCTACTCCTTTTCTTTTCCTTTTTTTTTTTCTTTTTCTTTTTGCATTATATGGAGTATGTGAACTGCTCCTTTCATCTTCAGCTAAATACAAGGCGGATGGACAGCAGCAGCCACGCAGTTGAATAGTGGAACGTGGCGTATGCAGTGCGGTAGTTCTGGGTTCTAATCCTGGCTCCATCACATCTATAGCTCTGAGATCACGAGCAAGTTACTTCATTTCTCAAAGCTGTGCTTTCCTCATTAACACCTTTAAATGGGGTTCGTAATGTCTCTTTCACAGAGTTGCTGTGTGAAGTTAAGGGAACACTGGGAGCACCGTATGAGGGTCCAGATCTTACCCATGTACATGTTCAATCTTTGAAAACTATTACTCTTCACGGGGGCTTCCAGGCTCTCCCAAGGGTCTGTACTGTACAGATCAAGCGGGGTTTGTCCCAGTGCCCAGGAAATGCTTGGCAGGAGCCTGGGAGGCAGGTCTTCCTAAGCACGCAGATCTCAAGGTGCGGTGATGGTGGGCAGGGCTCCATGGTTTGGGGAGAGCACCTGGGTGCTAACGGGAGAAGGAACCACCAATCTCTCCAGCTCCGATTCTGTCCTCACATGCTCACCCTCCAGTTGGCCAAGAGCGAGTGGGCCTGGATCACAGTGTTCAGTACCTCCCGGGTCCAATCTGTGCCTCGTCTAGACAGACAGTTGGAGACTGGCAGTACAGGATGCCAGGCCCCGGGAGGAGGGGGACCGCAGCGAAAAATGTTCTCTTCTTGCCTCCGCTGACTGCTGGCTCCGAAAGACAGTCAGGAGTAGCTGAGGACTGGGGCTACTCTAGGACTCTGGGGCATACTCCATAAACCAAGGGAACCGTCTGGTTACTCTGACTGTGGTGTCCTGCCCACCAGCCTCCAAGGGAGCAGGCAGCTCTGCCTCAGCTGTGGTAGGTCAGATGACTGTGATGACACACACCATGGGGACTCTCGGGGCAGGGCCTGCTTTTCTCCACTGGCTCTCTCCTGACCACCAATGCATCCATAGATCAGGTAAGAGGAACCCCTGTAACTCAACACCTGTCGGATTTTGGTCTGTCTATAGCCTCATTAGGCACAAAGAATATTGTTTATGGCCTGACTCCTTCTTGCCTCTCCCATTGTAATTCCTTCTGCTTCCCACCTCCTGCTTGCACTACAGTGACACCAGATTTTACTGAGGCTCTTTCCTCTTCCTGTCTTCCTAGGAAACCATGTCCCTCAACTTCATGGCATCCTCAACTGCCGCCTGATGGACTGAATCCTTCATTTCTCTCCAGGCTGGGCGAGGTGCTATTTCTGCAGGCTACCAAGCCTACCTCTGTAGTGGTCCTTGTCAAAATGCATAATAACTTTCTGTCTCCCACTAGATTTGAAGACAAGATCTGAATCTTCTTCTTCTTCCTTATGATCCCATTACCAAATGCATAGTTGAAGCTCAACCTACAGGTTTAAAGGAAAAAAACTAAACTAAGCTTACTCAAGCTGAAGTCAATCCACCCTGATTCATTCACTGCAGAGCAGCCATGTTAATTGTTCCATAACACAAACCTGTGTCAGTTCATGCTCAAAATATTTCAGTAGATTCACATAACCCTTAGGATAAAGTGCCAAATGCACACTATGCCTACAAAGTCCAGTTGGACCTGACCTCTGCCTTTCTCACTCTCAGAATCCTTCTTCATATTCTTGACTCTTGTAACAGTCAATTTTCTGCATAATCAACCACCCCATTTAATACATTATCAGTTACTATTGTTCAAACGATTGTCATTTAAGCCACCGGTCTCCTCTGGATCTACTGATACATCTGCTGCAAGTCAGTGAGCAGCTCTGCTGGCCTTGGCTGGACTTGCCTGCAGGTTCCGGGGCTGGCTTGCTACAGACTGATCTAGGATGGCCTCAGAGGGACAACCGGGCTGTCCTCCATGTGGTCTCCCATCCCCTAGCAGGCCGGCCTGCTCTGGTTTACGAAGGATGGCAGGTTCCGAGAGAAGCACGCATTGCCTCTCGATTCCTGGGATCATAGTGGGCATGAGAACACTTCTACCTCAGTCTGTTGGCCCAAGTGGGTCACAGGCCAGCCCAGAGTTAAAAGGAAGCAATCCCACCTCTTGACGGGAAGAGCTGCAGAGTTACATTACAAAGGTCATGGGCTCAGGAAAGGGTGAAAACCACAGCCATTTCTGCACTCACTCTACCAGAGTTCCCATCCACAGAGACTCTTACTCGGGACTTGGGGTAAGGATCAGACATTTGTATTTTGAGCATGTATTCCTGATGGTTATGCAAAGTTACTCAAAGGTCACCCTTTGAAAGCACCACTTGTCCTCAGGCCACACCACCTTCCTTCCTTCTGGGCCCTTTACACGCCGTGCTGTTTCCAGTGGTGTGGTCTTGACACATGTGGCTCCTGCCACCTGGAACCATGGCCCCTGGTCCCAGCCTAGTGAATCTTTCCTCATACTCTGGGTCTCAACCCCCACCCCATGATTTTTCAGACTAGGTTTCCACACCCACTCCCCATTTTTCATTTTGATAGCTCCATTCACCTTTCTTCAAAATTTCCTTCACAGTATTAATTGTTGAATGTCTTTTATGATAAATGGCAAACATTGTGAGGGCATTGGATGTCTAATTTGCTCATCACTGCATCCACCAAACCTATTAGGGTTTACACCTCAGATGGACTTCATACATATTTACAAAGAGCAGAAAGACACTGTCTTGAATCTTGCATTAGAACCACTGTCGACTAATGTATCTCAGAAGACACTCAGAAACGGGGCTGCTTTGGACATTGGAGACTCGCTGATGTTTTCCAGGCTGAGGGAAGACAAGATCAGAGCAACCATGGCATTTGTGGGATGGATTGCAGGGTGAGTGTGTAGTTTCTCCAAAGGAGTCTGGTAGCCCTGGTAGGGGAGGTGAGGAAGGAGGATGCCAGAGTCGGGTCTTAGCACAGTAGGGATTGAAGGATGTCACCCAGGTGGCTTAACCAGGAGGGACCTTCTCCAAATGGTGAATAAGAAGTGTTTCCATGGCTGGGCACCAGAAAAGGTGGGACAGTGAAAGGAGGGGCACAGAAGGGAGAGCAGAGACCTAGGAAGGCCCTCGTAAACACTCAGGACTGAACGAACAATTGGTGATGTCAGAAGTCAGGGGGCTGGGAAAAGATAGAGTCAGAGCTTCAGGAAAAACAACAACAGGAAAAAATCAAAGGTGTTAGAGATCTGTCTTCTACTTGGGGTGCAAGGCTGGGCCTGGATGTCTGGAAGATAAACCAGCTAGAGGCCGCTGTGACAACCCAGGAGAGAGCAGAGCAGCTGGGATTCAGATTTTCACAGCCCTCACATTTCCTCTTCTCTTGTCAAATGTGCCACATCCTCCTGTCCCTTGGGACTTCACTGAAGTTGAAAGAACACATGGCAGTGCACATCTGGCACATCTGCCTCAGGGGCAGCAGACCCTCCCCTGCACCCCGTCTTCACCCTAGCTGATCACCGTTCAACAGAGAGTCTCCTGCAGGTGATTAGAAAAGGATTTCTGCTCTTGCTGCACCATGAGGTCATAGCAGACAGCTAATAGCAATGCCTCTTTCCACAGGGGAACCATTGGCGTGCTTGTGGACTGGTGCAGGAAGTCCCCATCCCCAGTCCCAGGACACTGCATTTGAGGTCTGGTTTCTCTTAGCAACAATAAAGGAATAAAGAAGCAAATCCCTTCCAAAATCTCTCGATCCCCAAACCACAATCTTTACATCCAGGGAGTAAAAAACTGCCAACATCTGCACCCAACACCTCGCTCTTCCAGCCCTGAGACTTGAAAGATCGGGACACATTTGATTTTTGCTGTTCAATTATGAAGAGGAACCTTAGTATTCTATCACACTCACTCAGCCTGGATGCTTTTCACATGTTCCTCCTTTTCAAGCTCCCTTTCATCTCCCAAAATAGCCACATCAATGATGAATTCTTCCTGCGTGTTTTCTTAAATAAGCTCCTGTCTTGTTGAGATCTCATTACCTGCACAGAGGGCTGAGTCATGTGGGATTCACACATCTTTCCTCTGGGCCACATCTCCAGGCAGGGCGCTCCCACCTCCTCCCCACGTTCAAGCTACCCTCCTTCCGGCGGCTCTGACCCCACTGGCTTTCTCATCCTTCCTGATCAGCCGAGTTGTCAGAGGAACTGCAGAGCCACAGCTAGGGACGGAGCTAAGCGATCGCTGGTCTCCCTGATCAAAGAAATCGCCACAGATGGGGGTGGTTTTCTCTTAGCTTGGAGTCAGCCACCTTCATTTCCTGGATTTGAGAGCAGCCACTTGTCAGGTGCCACCACCCTCATTGGAAAGAAATGATTCTAATGGCCGGGGGACATTTGAGTTATCCCTGGGATGAGAAGTGACTAGATGCATAAGGCTGGCAGCCACCATGTCACAACCAGATCTGTTGCTGGACAAATGGAACAAAATGATAATTTCACCCTAATTTCCCCTATCAAGTAGGGCTTCTCCCATCAAATCTCAGTGGCAAAGTAGCCCAAGGTACAGGAAAAACAGTGAACCAGGAGGCAGAGAGCCTTTGTCCATGTGCCGGCGCCCCCACGTCTTCACTGCACACTCGGGCCCAGGTGCTCACCTTTCTGAACCGTGGCTTCCTCACTCGGAAAATGGGGACCATGATGTTTACCACACTGAATTACTGTCAGCATGAAATGACCTCATAAACCTAAAGCATCTAGCACGGAGTCCCCTCGATAACGCCGAGCGGAACGTGGGAGTGCGTGCCGAGGGACGATCGGCGCCCTGCGGCGGCCCGCAGCACACGCTGCGGGAGCGGAGGGAACGCGCCTGCCTTGGAAACTTCCGAAATTAAACTTTTAGTATGTGCGACGGTGAAGCAGTTCAATGCTTGAGTTCATTTGCGCCCTAGGAAGGAGAGAATAATAAAACTCAAGATGATGAGAGAATCAATGGTAGTCCTGAAAGAACAAGATGAACTCACTGCAGTACGCAGGGGGAGCTCGGGGCAGAGATGCAGTCGGCTGCAATCGTAAGGGTGTGATAATTGCATTGAGCACATAGCGAAAGACCTAAATATTAATAAATCGCTTAGCAAGAAGCTTCAGACACAGAGTGCCCTTCATCTTGAACTTACCCTAGACAGCTGGAAGGATCACATGGGCTGTGCAGTCTTTACCACACTGCTTGCCACATTGTGTAAGCGACTAAGGGGCATTATAGCAGTAGTGTTTTCGTTGTTGTTGTTATCATCAGTATTTCAAAAAGAAGACAGACACTGTGGGATCAGATTGGTTTGAATAATTGTGTGAGTGGCAAGCAAATGTCAGACATTCAGCTTGGGAGGTAGTCACCCTGCTGTAGTTTTTAACATTTTCAAACAACAGAGAAACCATTACTGCCTGGGCAATATCTGGCAAAATTGTATACAATGTCCAGTGAGCCATCTGGATTCCCCCAAGACAGCACCAACGTGGAAACCGGCTTCCAGAGCTCCAGTCCCAGAAGAGTAGAGAGTTCAATTCCACACACCCCAGCCCTTTGCTGGATAAGTTCAAGTCTCATGGATTTACTGAACAAGTAGCTTTTGTGATCTTACATAAGATACTTTTAAGTGTTAAAAGGTAACTGCTGCTTCTACGATTTGGTTACAAGATTCAAAGTTATTTATTCATTGAAACCGTTCTGGTCCTGGCAGCTGGTCCAGCCAGTGATGCAGAGCTCGGGCTTTGGTCTTACTGTCCAGCTTTGCCCTGCATTCCTTTGGACATAATTTAACTTAAACAAACAAAAAAAAACCTAAAAACAAAGAAACATATCACTGCTTATTATAAAGATTGAGAAAACTGTTGCACATGGAGAGAGAAACAGAGTGTCTCTAGATTATAACAGCTTCAGCCCTGGGAATTTAGGAACGGACACGACATGAGTTCCCTGGTGACAGGAGCAGCCAGACTTCTAAGCAGGTGTTCGGAATACAACCTGGCACGTGATAAAATAGGGATCTGCTATTTCAGCTTCAAGAACAGGTTACCTGACTTCATTTTATGAGGAGTCTAAAAACAGTTTCTTACAGAAGGCAGTACTTGGGTTGAGACTTGGAGAGCAAGTGGGGGTTCACCAGGTAGGAAAATGGGTGTGCAGATGGGACCAGAGGGAGAGAATCCAGCAGCACTGGGACAGGCATAAGTGGTTCGGTGCAGCTGTAGCACAGGGGGAGGGTCAGCAATGAGGCCAGATGTGGAGGCGAGGCCATTACCGTGACGATCTTGCCTGCTGTGTTAAAGAGTTTGGACTGTTTTTTCTTTAAGATTATGAATGTCTCTTGATAATTTGGAACCTCACTTCAAATCTGCTGTACTTTTAAACATTAAAACATTAATTCCATGTTCACATTTTGCCAGACTGGAGTATATCCCACTTTTTTCTATGATTATTTTCCTACTGAAGAACCCTTCTTTCTTTATCATTGAAATATCCCTTTTAACAGTTCTTCACTCCTTCCTTTGTGTGCCGAGCAGGCGGCTTGCTCTATTCTAGGCATAGTTGCGAGCAGCTTGCTGGAAGAGCAGTAGTGCATGCCGCTTGCATTGTCCAGAGTTCCCCAAAGAGTCAGCCCTGGGACAGGGGGAGGCACCACTGGACTTGCCCCTGCTCACCTGTCCAGATTCATCTCTCACCCCACCTTTGCTACCTCACGGTGATACCGTACCAAGCCCATTCCATGGAGTTGGATATGCTCACTCCACTCTCTCTCACTTCCGGGCTTCGCACCTGCCATTCCTTCTGCTTGGAACCCGACCGCCTTCCCCATCTGCCCCTCCGTCCTTTTACTCCCACTCATTCTTCCGGCCCCCTCCTAGATGCCCTTTCCTTTGCAAAGCTTTCCCTGCTCCTCTGAGCCTGGGCCAGCGGCCTTTCTCCTTTGCTTGCTCCCGGTGCCCTCTCAGCTGCAAGCACAGTGAGCCAGCGCTCACCAGACATGTTTCCCCAGCATCCAGCAGGAGGCCTGGCACGTGTCGAGTGAGAGTCAAGACCTTGGTTCCAATGCCGGCTCTGCCACTCACCTGGGCTCCCCCACTTGTCCATCCTGTCCGTCTCCACTGCCCTGGTTCAGTGCTTGCCTAGATTGTTTCTAGAACCTTCTGTTGCATCTGTGCTCCTTCCTCTCCTCTGTTGAGTACAGCCCTTGGCTTACTTTCAGGTAATTTTTGCTAAAACATCAGTAAATGCTACCTCTCTTAAAACTTGAGAACTTAAAGAACAGCTTCCAACGCCTCGCTCTAGCTTTCAAGGCTCTTTGCCATCTAATCTCAAACCACCTTCCCAGCCACTCCTCTCACGGACTCAGTGGTGCTCCAGCACTGGCCCCTGCCCTTTCCTGAGAGCCTCATGTGCCCTCCTGTTGCTGCAGCTGTCGTTTGTGCCCAGGGAGCCTCTCTGCACCCTCTTTTCCACCTCGAGAAGTTCTCCGGGATCACAAAGCTCTCATTCCCCCTCCTCTTCCAATGGTGCTTCCTCCGTTCCACTGCAACTTCCTTAAGTAGAGCAAACCGTCCTTTCACCTTTGTCTCTCCTGTGGGACAGGAGGGATGCTTACACGGCACCACATGGAGGCGGGGCAATAAAAGTTTTTGGCAGGAAAAAATGTCCACGTGTGATAATCTAAATGGTTCACGGCAGTGAGGAAAAATTTATAGTGTATATTTTTTTTCCAGTCATGGAAATTCAAGCACATTGACAATTACATATTCTCATATCAGGTGAGATTTATAAACAAACTGTGGCTTTGAAAGTAAATGTCTCATGAGTCTAACCTAAGTTGAAGGTTTGAATAAATGCATGAACTACTTGAATAGTTGTTCTCAACCTTGGCTGCCTCTTGGAATCTCCTAGGGAATGTGTAAACCCTTGATGCCCAGGCTTGCCCAGGCTTGCCCAGGCTGAATTTTGCATTTGCAATTTGGATTACCTCCTACCAAGTAAATCAAAATCTCATGCATTGGAGCCTGGATGTCAGTATTTCTAAAGCTCCTGAGGAAGTTAGATTGTGCAGCCTAAGACAACCAGTACCTCAGCAGAACAGAAAAAACCGAGGGACCAGTGGAGAAACTGGCTTTTCTGACTAAGGCAGGGTAGAAACAGCCCAGTGTATCGGGCTGAATCATACTTCCTGGCTCTGAAAACCCTGGCCCTAGATCAATTGTCCTCAGCCCTAACTGCATGTTGGAATCCAGAGTAGCTGTTAAAGAATACCAACTGTGATGGGTAATTTTATGTGTCAACTTGGCTAGGACATGGTACCTAGACATTTGGTGAAACATCAGTCCAGATGTTTTTGGAAAGGTGTTTTTAGATGGCATTTACATTAACAAATAAGTACATGCTGAGTTAAGGAGATTAACTTCCATAATGTGGGTGGACCTTGTCCAATCAGTTGAAGGCCTTCAAAAAAAACAAAAAAATAAAACAACAGATTGATCTGTCCCAATGAAAAGAAAACTCTGCCGCCAGACGGGCTTCAGAACCAAGCTGCAACATCAACTCTTCCCTGGGTCTCCAGCCTGCTGGATTACTCTGCAGATTTTGGGCTTGCCAATTTTTATAATCACAAGAGCCAATTTCTTAAAATTTCTCTTTCTCTCTCTCTCTACACACACACACACACACACACACACACACACACACATACATACACACATTCCACTGGTTCTGTTTCTCTGGAGAGCCCTGACTAATACAAGGGCTGTCGGGAAATTTTCCAGCCATTGTTAATATAACGAAAATGCTTACATGGTTGGGTACTTTCCAGACAGCCCTCGTATAGCAACATCTGAGGTTCTGATCGTTCTGGGTTAGAACCCCGACATTTGCACTTTTAGAAACTCCCCAAGTGATTCCATGTGCAGCCACAGTTGAGAACCACTGTTCTAAGTGTGTCTAATTGGCATCCCATTGCTAATTGGCTTTATGATTTTTCTATTTAAATACATACGCAATGAAAATTTCACTGCAACACCTTCCTTCCTGTTATGGACTGAACTGTAGTCTCTCAAGATTTATACCCTTAATGTGACTGTGTATGGAGATAAGGCCTTTAAGGAGATAATAATTAAGGTTAAAGGAGGTCATAAGAACGGGCCCTAGTCCAATACAACCATTGTCCTTAGAAGAAGAGAAAG
The DNA here is from genome assembly GCA_963574885.1 of Lepilemur ruficaudatus. NCBI lineage: Eukaryota > Metazoa > Chordata > Mammalia > Primates > Lepilemuridae > Lepilemur > Lepilemur ruficaudatus. The sequence goes on from CAUYRT010036716.1 coordinate 14,964, forward strand.
AGACGCAGGCGTGTGTGTGCACAGAGAAAGGCCATGTGAGGAGAAGGTGGCCGTTTGTAAGCCAAAGAGAGAGACCTCAAGAGAAGCCACACCTGCTGACACCTTGATCTTGGACTTCCAGACTCTAAATATGAGAAATAATTTTCCGATCTTTGTGAGAAATAAATGTCTGGTGTTTAAGGCAACCAGTTTGTGGTTGTTTGGTTATGGAAGCCCTAGAAGACGGATACATTTCCCATGTAAGTGGCATCTGCAGGTTTGCTCAGATAAGCCAGCAATCCAGCATTTTCACGAACTCATTCAGACTGAATCCAGATCAGCCACTGGGCTTCTCCCCACGTGGTTATTCCCCAGAGTGGAGTTAAATTGCAGAAAGTTTCTGGGATGGGGGTTTTATTGGCCATACTGAAGTCAGGCTAGCCCCACCTGACCTGGGCGCAAGAGCTGCAAGAGTAGAGAGAAGCAGCTATTTCACGTGCATGGGCTCCAGCTCGCCTGGCTACCACTGTACCCCTGGCCTGTTTGCCCCAAGGGCTGGGCGGCTGGGCTCTGTGAGCCACTCCACATGGAGCGGCCCATGTATGATGTCACATTTCTGTGCCAAGAAGCCCAATTAGGAAACACTTAGCCTTAGTATTTTCCACCCTGTCCTCTGTTCCATTAACAGCGTCTTCTTGACTTGGAGGACAGACCACTCTCTTACTCAATCCACTCCAAGGCACTTCATAAACTCTGTTTCAGGGTAATGGACAGTGTGATGGAATAAAAGGTTCAGGGGCCTTTCAACCACACGGACCTGCTGAAAAACCCTGCCTCTCCCATGTAGAAGCTATGAGAACTTGGAAGAACTTTTCTGAGCTTTCGTTCACTCATATGCAAAACGGGAATAAAAGTAACTTTTACACAATTGATGTAAGGGTTAAGAACTTCCTTAAGAACATAGCGCGGTGTCTAGCACATTGTAGGTGTTTAACATTCCCTTTTTTCAGTGATCTCTTGACTCCATACATTTTAATATGATTTATTTTAATTCTTAGCTTAATGTTGAGCACTTGCTAACTTTGAGAGATCACTAGTGCATTGGAGCTGAAACGTTCTTTGAGTCTTACAGTCTAACTCTTTTCACTTCCTAGGGAAAGCCATTTGCCCACGGCAACACGGCAAGTTGTACTCAGCTGGAACAAGACCTCAGTCTTCTTGACTCCAGCTTTTTCTGCAGAGCCTTGTGCCTGATAGAGCACACAGACACCACATTTTCCTTATGTTGAGATCACCACGTTGGTTTACCTCCTTCCTGGGCAACCTCTGGTTCACCATTAGGTTCCCAGCTCCACGCAACCTCTTTCTTCAACATTGCTAACGTGAGCCACTGAGTCACCCTCAGCCCTTCCCCAACATCTATCAAGTTTGCTTCCCTAGTTCCAGGCGCCAAGGGACCCATCGGGATGAGTGCCCCAAATGCCAGGAGCCATGCTTCCTTGCCTTCAGGGGCCTCTGTTATACAGAAAATAGGATTTTGAGACTTTGAATGCAGTCAAAACAAGTTCACCATATGATACATGAAGAAGGTATATTGTGTTAAACACCAGGAACTCGAACTTAGAGGAAACTGTATTTCCGTATTTTAATATTGACCTACAGCTCAAAACAGTGATGTGGCTTATAAGAATCTCAAGATCTGTTTCTAGCCCTTTCCAGCATCCTCTCTGCTGTTCTTCCCACGCACTTCCCCAAACTGCCAACACACACGCGTACGTACCCTGGGGAGACAGCCTGACTCCTGCGAACCGCAGGCCATTGCCCGCGCTTTGCTCTTTGCTGGAGGGCTCTTCCCGATGTTTCCCATCTGGGAAACTCTCATCGGTCTATGAACGGATGACGCTTCATAGAGTGTCACCTCTTCAAGAGAGTCCTTCCGATTGTCTACCTTCCTCCTCTGTGCTAACTCCATACCTTGTGGTTAGCTTTTAATATCACATTTGTCACAAAAAAGAATCATTTTGCCTCTTTGTACCGGGCTATGATTTCCCAAAGTTGCTGTGGGGAACAGTCACGGGAGAAAGGTGTGTGCATGTTTGTGTTGCGGTGGTGGTGGGCATTACTCATTTTAATTTTGCGAAACTGTTGCAAAACTGTTACTTTGCAAAACTGAACTTTGCAAAAGCTGTTAAGTTGCTTTTCTGAAGGACCAAGCCTTTAATATGGTGGCGATATATTGTGTCTCTCCATGAAGAATGGGAATTCAACATTTCCTAAAACTTTTACACCTGGCCCGGTTTTACTGGTTCATTCCCAGGGACCAAGGTTCTGTAACACATTCTGGGGAATTTTGCCCCCACCTGTGAATCCTTTGAGGGGAGAGACTGAGTCCAGTGTGTTTATGTCTTGCCAGGACCCAGCCATGGGCCTGGTGCTGAGCAGAAGCTCAGTAAACATACATGCATTGAGTAGAATCAACCGAAGTGCATTAGGTTCCTGATTCTCCAACTCAAGGCCGAGAGGAGAATCTGCAAGTGGGATGCAGAGGGAGATGAGCTCTTCCTTCTTTCCAAGAATTGACTAATTCTCATCAGCAACAGGCGAGATGCTCAAGCGGCAGCTATGCTCTGCCGCCGCCCCCGCACCTCTGACTCATGGCAGGTTCCCGGCGCCTCCCCCAGGAGACAAAAAATGTGAAATGTTTTGGCTGGAACTCAATGGCCAAGAATCTTGCCACCTGCCATAATTTTTCAGAAAGTGCTATTAATTTGACAATAGTCCTTGTCTTTTGTCCTCGCACAGACTGTCTGGGGTGGGAAGAACCTGGCCCAAGCACAAGGAAGTGGGGCTTTTGCAAATAGTTTACAGCACGGATCCTGCTCTTAGCCTGCCAGCTCCCACGTACTGTCTCTCAGAGTAACCCGAGGCAGATATGCTAAGACACTCCAGCATTTTCAAATAGTTCTCTTGGCTCAGAGGACCAGCTGGAAGCCCTTGAACATATCTCCGGGGTTGAGATTGGCAGGCGTCCCCCTCAGAAGATGCTGAGTTCTCTGTTGCATTTGGCCGGGCTGCTGGGGCACTGGCTGAAGTGGAAGCTGCTAGGCATAGAACAGCCCAGTGGTTCTGGGCTTTGGCTAAGTCTCTAGAAGGATTTCTTAAATATTCTGGTTTCAGCAGAGGCCAAATTTTCTTTCTGAAATATGTGTCCCCTTAATATCAAAATTTGTGCTGTTCATGGGAAACTCAACCCATATGTTTCCATGCTATTTATCTTTAATGTACTCAGTGGCCATCTTGTCGGAGAAATTTGACTTGAGGGAAACATTTTTGAGCCTTCAATAAGCTCCCTTTCCTCGAGTCAAAACTTAGTACTTTTTCATAAATTCCTCCAAATCTCCTATGCAAAGCACTCAGGTTTGATCCTGAACCCGTGGCCCAGACATTTCCAGAAGGAACATTTTAAACTCACTTGTGTTCTATACTCTGCGTGCTTTCTGCTGTGCATATTCGCAATGTAAACTGTCGCCACTTGGTCGCCAGAAGCGAAAGAAGCCACGTGGATGTTGACATGACGACTCTGGTGCAGGGCGACGTGACGTAGCCACTGGTTTGTCTCATTTTCGACTCTGAGAAATATTGTTTCACTGTTTATTTTCAGTCTTCTTGGTAGAAGTGGCATTGCTCCCTGAGTACAAGCTGATTAAATCTGTATTTAGAATCATTATTACAGGTAAGCGGTGCAGATATTCATGATTTCTTGCATTTCAATAAGCAGCATTTACCATGAGCCGCCCTGTGCCGGTCACTGGGGCGGCCACACGCGTGAGGTGTGGCCGCTGGTGTGAAAACACAAAATCAAGTGGGGAACTGAGTTTCTAATACACAGTCAGAAATGCATGGCCAGCGACTGGGAAAAGATAAGATGTAGATCCAGACCAGTTTACAGACAGCACGAATGTTTGCTGATTGCATAATGATGCAGTGGCTTCTCGAAAGTAGAAACCAGCAGAGATAAGCGGATGTATCATAGATCCAGAAAAGACATGTGCAGGACAGTCAGACCCTTTGAAATCAGACATGTAAAGAATTAGCCAAGGATATGAGCTCTAGAATCAACGCACCTGAGTTTGAATCCTAAATTAACCAGTTGCTAACTGTGTGGATGTAGGAACTTATTCATAAGGCTCCTCTGAGCTTCATGTCCACAGATCTGTAAAATGAGATAAAATGACCTTCCAGGATTGTAGTGAGAAGCAAATGAGAAAAAAAAATGTATAGTGTTATGCTGGTTTTCTAAAAAAGATAATCCTGAGAATAATGCTTAAACAAAATAGGTATGTATTGAAAAAAAATAAAAATAGTCGAATTTTGGAAGCAAACAACTACCACACAAAAATATTGATTTCCATTTTATGCTCTTGATAAGAAAAGGAATAAACTTTCTTTAACCATAGAAGACCCTAGGTATCCTGCAGATAGTTGAAATTTTGGAACGAGATGATATAAGTTATCCAGCTTGGTACCCAATCCTTCCTCGTAGAGATGGAGAAACAGTCCAAGCAAGAAAAGGCCTGTGCAAAATGACAAAGCAAGTCAAGAGAGGGGCAGACCTAGACTCCCGGTTTCCTGACTCTTAGGCCAGTGTTCTTTGACTGTAACAAGCTACGTTCACCTCAATCCACACCACCTACTTCCTCTCCAGAGCGGACAGTGGCCATTGTTCTGCACAGTGCTGACTTAGTGAAGTAAGGTAAAGTTCCTTAGAAACAATTAAGAAGCCTTGAGACTTAAATACTTTCTAAGACCTCACCCATTAAGTTAAGACAATTATGTAATTCATTCCATGATAACTTTACAAGGATTTTGTTTTTACTCAGTTATCTAGAAAATGAATAACAATAAATCCTCAAGGAGCCTTGTTAACGAAGCCTTACTGCCTTCTCTTCGGGTTGACTGTCCTTCTCAAATCAAGGTGGTGTCAGTCTTGGGGTTTGCAGAAGGGAACCAGGGTTTATGCAAAGCTGAGAACAAACATGACGCCTCTCCTGGGAGGGGCAATTCTGCTAGAAATTTGGGGAGAAACATTACGTGTTGTATTACAATAGACACATATACAGAGAAAATTGCAACACTGCCTGAATTAAAGTAGAACATGGAACTTGCAATTTTGTTTTTAAACAATAGCTTACATTTAAGCCATTATACACGGGAACTGTGCTAAGGACTTAATATATTTTAACTCATTTAACCCTCAGAGTAACCCTATAAGTAAGATCAAAACATAGAAGCTGACAAGAATTAAAACTGAGAGAGGCGAAGGAAGCAATCCAAGCCACACAGCTCCTAAATGTGGAGGGATTCAAACCCTGGATGGCCCACCACCAGAACCCATTAATTTATCCACTGTGTTATATTGCCTCTCACTCTGGTATTTACTGGGAAGGCAGTTTTAGCTATGTCACCATAAAGCAAGGGAGTATTCATTCACTCTCTCCTGTTGGCTTTGAGTACACGGTGGAAAATTTTGAGAAACCTTGGATTCTGGCTTCCCCCGTGGCTGGTGGCAGTTATATAACATGCACATCAGTAAAAGAGCTGAATTGCAAATAGTCTACTAACCTGGAAGGAATGTCTGAATGACTCCCACACCACACTGGTGCTAATTCAGTTGGGAGAGTTTTGTGGGTTTGCTGTGATTTTATTGAAATAAAGGGTTTGGCTATCATAGTTAGTAACTTGAGTGTGTCTTTTGATCCATGTAGAAATAGCTCATCTAAATGACATTTACATGTTATTCTTGACTGCCTGCAGAATCAGACAATCCTTTCCCCAGAAGGATGTCAGCAGCTTCCATAATTTGTGAAGGAAAAGCATTCGAGAAGGAATACGGTGTCAGGCACGCCTTGAGGCAAGATTTCTGGGTTGATGATTCACATACTTTTATAGCTTTGGTTTTCACGGTCTTTGTTTTTAAAAAGCAATTTGAATGTATGTGAGCATCCTGACTGTGTGCATTCTTAGGGAGGCATCGGGAGTATTTCTCCCCATCTGTGTAGGATCTCAGAATGTGATCCGGGAGACGGGAGATGACAGGATTTGCTTCGAGGTTAGAGAGTGCCCATGCTAGTGAGTAGGGTGGGACCTCCTGTTCCAATATGCTATCCCCGAACTGTGCCAAGGATGAACAGACCAGGAAAAAATACTGTGTCATAAACCCAGACCTTGAATTTTCACCAAAGTTCTCACCAAATGGTGTAGGGCTGAGTCTCAGGGCCAGAGTGTTCTTTCATCCTTGTGAAAGTTCACAGTGGAAGAGCTCCAAAATGTACGACTAGTCTGAAGTCAGAGGAAAAGTACCACGAAGGCTGTGACTCAGTACTGGGAGATCTGTTTGCAATGGCACTGGGGAGATTCAGACGCTAACGTAAGTACCAGTGACGCAGGTGTGCAAGGGCAGCAGTAGTGGCCATCGCAAGGTACCATCAAGCTGGCCAGAGGCCCCAGGGGCTTTCAGCAGCTCCTTAAGTCTGAGATACACCTGCTTGGCAGCACTCCTCCCCATCCCAGCATCGTACTTCTAGGTAGCAGCTGTCACTCCTGCCCTGCTGGCATTCCTCAGACCGAGCCTTTCTACTCTGCACTCCCCATGGAGGCTCCCCCTTTCTCTCCTGGATAACTGGAACAGTCTCCCATCGTGGTCCCTGATTCCCAGTTGTGAGTCTCACCCTGCAGACCACCGTGTGTCTCTGCCCTGTCAATAAAACATCCTGTGTGCTTGCGTGACAATGAGGTGGTGTCCAAATCCCTACACATGGCATGGATAGTCCCTGATCCGTGATCCTGGCCTTTGCCTCCCTGCCTGCCCCTCGTCCCACACACCACACTGTGGCCCATCAGAGTGCCCTGCTTACTTTGGGTTCTGTGCCTGTGCTATAGCACCTGTTCCCTTTGCCTGGGAAACAGTCTGACCTCACGGCAGTGCTGCTCCTGGCCTGCAGGGCTGACACACCCAAATCCTCCACGTTTCACCGTGTGCCGCGGCCCCCACGCAGTCTCCCTTAGCTTCCCCCGAGTCTTGCCATGCTGTTCCCTGTTGACCAGACTCTCCTGTCCCTTCCGAGAGAGTGTGACTGATCTCCGGACCTTGTCATTTTTACCTGTCTCTCCCTCCAGACTGTGAGCTCTTTAAAGGCCAAGACAGTACCTTATTTATCACTGTGTTCACAGTGCCTCACAGTGGATCCAGCCCCAAGTAAATTCTCAGAAAATCTGTGCTAAATTGAATGGAATTGAATTTACTTTATGCAAAATTGAGGGGTGGGAGAGAATTAAATGGATTATTTCTCTTCCAAGCCACATGTCTGGATAATGCAAAAGATAAAAGGATCTATTTTTTGTGGCCAGTGACAGCTCAGCTCCCAAAGGGCAATACCAGGGCACGGCTTCTCAGCTTTTCCGTGGCTATTCCTTCCAGAGGGAAGCTCTGCAAGCAGGCCCTTGACACAGCCAGCCACCAAATCATTATGCCTCTAAAAGGCATCCGGATTGTTTTTGAGCAGATTACCATTTGGGATGATTTGTATGGCTACAGAAACCCAATGCTGCTTCCTTTCAAAAAGCCACATCTTTGTTAGTCTTCCTTGCCCTTCTGCTCTTCAAAATTAGTTCATTTGTACACAAATCCTTGCCTAAGGCTTAGGGATTGAAAGGAGAAGCAGATTCGCCTCTGCTTGTCCCTCTGCTGTGTGGATAAGCAGATATGTGGAGGAGAGGCTAGTTTATCCAAGTTCTCTGAGCAGCAGACTTCAACCTCAGGATATGTCACTGGGCAAGGAAAAGGGCATGTCTCCAAGTTCACCTCTGTAACTCTGGCTTATCCAAGACAGGCTGGAACTCTTATCCGCATGAAGACCTGCTAGCATTCTGGGAGGAAGAGTGCAGGTAGCATTGAGACCAATGGTTAGGAGCAAAGGAACAAAGAACTTCTGGAGACAGTGCCCTAGACAGGCAAGGAAGGAACCCTGAGTTTAGTGACAGCTGTCTGCTTTGAACCCCAACAATCACCATGGAGAAAAACACAGGTAACATATTGGGTGACACACAGGCACATCCCTACTGCTATAACAAAACTACTCCACAGCCCAGGCAATCTATAAACGATAGAAATTTATTTCTCACAGTTTTGGAGGCTGGGAAGTCCAACACCATGCATGGTGCCAGTAGATTCCATGTCTGGTGAGGGATCTCAGCTTCCAAGAGGGTATCTTGTTGCTGCCTCCTCAAATGGCAGAAAGGGGGAACAGTGTGTCCTCACCTAGAGGGAAGGCAAAAGGGAAATGCTGCAGGAAACCCCTTTTCTTAAGAGCACTAATCCCACCCATGGGGGTGGAGCCCTCATGACCTAATCACCTCTTAAAGGCACCACCTCTTAATGCTGTCACATTAATCACATTCCCATCATAGTCGTCCTCTAATGCAGCCCTAGAAGAACATGTGCTGTGTTCCTTACTTTATTTCCAGAAGGTGGTAAAAATAGAAATGGTTGGTGTTATGGATGGAATGTTTGTGTCCCCTAAAATTCATATGTTGACACCCTAATCTCTAATGTCATGGTAGGTGGAGGTGGAGCCTTTGGAAGGTAATTAAGTTTAGATTAGGTTACCAGGGTGGGACTCTCCTGAAGAAAGTGATGCCCTTATAAGAGGAAGAAGAAAGAGACAGATCATATCTCTCTCCACAGAGGATATACCACGTGAGCACAAAGTGAGAAGGCGGCTGTCTGCAAGTCAGGAAGAGAACTTTCATCAAGAACCAAATCTGCCAGCACCTTGATCTTGGACTTTCCGGCCACTAGAACTGTGAGAAATATATGTCTGTTGTTTAAGCCACCCAGTCGAGGGTGTTTTGTTTGAGCAGCCCAAGCTGACTGAGACATTTGGGCCATCATCTGGTACAGAACAAACTGTAAACTTAGAAGCACATCATGATTTGGTGGAAGGAGCATGGAGAGATGCTCCTTGTGAGCCAACCAGAGATGTCTCCTTGTTTCACCAACTTTGCAACCCTGTGTGACTTGCTCTTTGTCTCTGCACTTCAGATTCCTCTCTGTGAAGTGGCAGTGACGCCCAGCCCATGGGGATGTTGTACATATTCAATATGAGGGCATAGGTGACATGATGAATGAGCCCCTGGTGACGGTGAAGGCAGTGATGCAGCAGCAAGAAGAGAGAAGGAAAAGTAGAGGCGGTTGCTGCTGCTTCAGGCTTCAGGCAGAAAAGAGAAAGATCCGGGAGGTAGCAGTTGGAGCAGGGAAAATTGAAGAGCTATCTAGGTAAAAAATAAACCTCCTGAGACCAAACAAGAGCGAGACCTGCAGAAATTAGAATCCCTGCTACTGCCCTGTCTGGGGGCTTTAGTCCAAAGCCCAAAGACAACTTCCTAGGTGCTTCCTGCCCCCATCCCTGACCCTGGCTGGATGAAATAAGAGTGTGTGGGTGTCCTTGCAGGAAGGAATCGGAGTGGCATCCTCACTGACACTCAGGCAGATGGTGCGGACAGCCCCACTCCAAGGACTCAATGGCTCCTTGTTTTGCCTTGTATACAGCTGAACGTAGGGTTTAGGCTGGATGTTTTATGTAATGGAAAAGGACCCTGAAGACTATATAATGCAAATGGGTATTCCATACATATCCACTTCCTCCCTCAAGGAAGTTGAAGAAAGCTCAGCTCCTGAAGCACAGAGGAGCTAAACAAAGAACTCCAGCATCCTGTCGTTCTGACTTGTGTGATTCCAATTTGAATCACGCTGCAAATGTAAAATGACTTCATTTTCCTGTGCCAGATCCCCTGGGGATTTCAGACTTGTTTATGCTTCTCTGAAATGAAGCTCAGCCTAGCCCATGCGAAGGAAAACACTTCTATAGGCAGGAGGCTGCTGGAGCCAAAACACGAGCCGAGTCTATTCAGCCTCCTTTGACAAAGCCCATCCTCTCAGAACAAGGGAACTGCAGTCCCTAATGTCCCAGGCTTGGTAGCACAATGAGAGCTGGCTTCATGTCGGGGTTTAGAAACCAGCACTCAAATAAAAACTTACTGCCGGGAACCCAGAAAGATCACCTTACTCTTACCCAGAATTCTGCTCTCAACATAACCCTCATCCTACCTTTGCCCCTTGACATCTTTTATAAACAGTGAGCTCAGACACACACACACACACACACACACACACACACACACGTCTGTTAAATCCCATGAACAGTAAGTGGCCTCAGCTTTACCGGACATGGATCCCACCTTTGCAAAGCAAATAGTAACCTGTGTCTTTTTACCAATACAGACTTTCATTGGTTAGCTATTTGTTGACCGCCTACCATATGATAACAGACACCTAGGATATAGAGGAGAAACAAACACAGTTCCTGACCTCCCATTCCAACTTTGAGAGACCTCATGGTTCAGGTTTGGAACCACGTTCTGCCTCTCCCCAATGCATGCATCTACCACACGCTGTGCACGCTCACGCCTTGCAGCAGCCTGGGGAGGATGACGTAAGACAATCCCTGTCTAGCGTCCTCCCAGATGGCACTGGCTTCTTCATCCTGGCCCCGTCCTTGTTTGCTCAGGTTTGTGGGCGGGGGGGGGGAGGGTGGACTCTGTGTTTCCTGCTTCCCGTTCACTGTCCTTGTCCTGAAGGAATTAACTGGGGACGGTGAATGTGAGCTGTGCAGAACTGAGCCACTGTGAGAGACTCAAGTGGTTTGCACCCTCCAATGCTAATTAAGCAAAGCTGGCATGCCAGGCAGGTGGATACAATGAATACTCCAAACCAGAAATAAAAATGCTGCGCATGTGGGAAGTATCCTGTACAAAGAAAGGATTGTTTTGATACACTTAACCAAGCAATTGAAACGCCCCACCCCAAGAATCTGGTGAATGCAAATAGACCCACGTGAATTTTTTACAAAAAAGACTTCATGTAAAAGCACAGGAAAAACAATAGGTGAATTTGGAGCTATCCGAAAGGCTGTACAGGGATCATCTCAGAAAAGAAATGACCATGTGTCCCCAGGCCGAGATGGAATTAGAGGAGGTTTTGGAAGTGGCCAAGAGGAATGAGGTAATCAAACACACGACACACAGTCAAGGCCCTTCCATCTCTAAACTCGTGCACATCTACTTGTACTCACCGTAATGAGATTTTGGGGGTGGTAAACTGCATTTGCTTCTTTTTATAAAGTTAGCTGAAAACATATTTCTTTAATCTCCATGAAAGAAATTTAAGTGAAAAAGAGACATGTTTGCAAATGGCAGTGCCTCCTCATCTGGGTGTTCCCAGGTCCCATCTGACCCAATGTGCCTGCAAGGGCGACAACGCAGGGCCTCAGACCAGTGACGAGCATTTCCAGGCCTGTATGGAGAGGCGGCAGTTGGGGAGTGGAAATACAGAGAAGCAGGAGCAGGCCTGGGACACAAGAGTCCTGGACCTCAGCCCCCCACTCTGCCATTTGCTCATTGGGGGACCTGACTCCAGGGCACAGAGGCATTAGTTTGTCCCCATTGTATGCCAGTGTTATACTTTTGTGATGAGGGACTAATGACTTTATTTTGTAGATAAGGCAACTTGGAATCAGATGGATTCAGAAACTTTCCCAAGGTCACACAGAATGCCTGACTCCAGGCTCCAGGCTTCTTCTACTGCAAACGCCTCTGGAGGCCACATCTTCCCTCCAGCCCTTGGCTTTCCCGACTGAACAACGAGAGGAGAGGACCACACCATTTCTCTAACTCATCCAGCTTTAAAAGAAGCTAAATATGAGAATTTTTAATAGTTGACATGAATGTTTTACTAGAAAGATGCAGATGAGACATAAAATGCTATTCACATTTACAAAGAACTTGAGCGTCAAAGATATACAAAGAAAAAAGTTAGTGATTTATTGGGAATTTTCACTTATCACAAATATAAACAATATAGTAAATTTTATGCATTTGTCTAAGAGGAGACTAAGCTTGGGGGAGGGGACAGGGAAAAAGAACCTAAAGAGGATTGGAGACATTGAACCGGACTCAGGTCTATCTTCTGAAAGTATTCCACCACTCTGAAATATGTGAAAAAGTTATGCATATATTAGGTATTTCAGCTGCTATTGAATCTAAGCAATGTTTATTGAGAGAAGGAAAGCATCTAGAAGGATTATCATTGCCTTTAAACTGACAATTACAGTTTACCAATAAAGTGCACATCCAGAATCTCAGGGGGGACCCCTGACAGCCTCTTGAGATAAATGAGGCAATCTTATCTTCAACAGACACAGAAAGGGTGCTTACTAAACTTAAGTGACTTTTCCAAGTTCAAATGGCTGCTAAATTTAATATTGAGGAACATTTTTTTTTTATTATTCTACTCTGTTATCTGTCTCCCCAGTGCCTGTTCTCATCTGTGACAAATAGTTGGCACTTAGCAAACATTTTAATGAATGGATAAGTTTTAAATTAGAAAATCTACCCTCCTAAGGGCGATAAAATCCGTCTTGTCTTTATATTTAAGGGGAATGAGCATCTCTCTGCCAGTTTCACTGAAATTGAAAGCTGAGGCTTCCTGAGAAAGCTGCCTTTGCCTGAAATTACACCATTAACATACTTAAATACTCTCTTTTCAATACTCATAAGAAGAGAGAATAGAGTTACCAACAGATATGTTCAATAATGTTGTAGTAAATAAATTAAATAAATCACTGTAATTCATAAAAAATATTTAATGAACAATTATTATGTACTGAACCCTTGACAAGCCGTAAGGACACGTTGGTAAATGAAACACAGATGATGCCATCAGGGAATTCACAGTCTTCGGGTGCAAAACAGGTGAGTAAACTGACAATTACAAAATGGCACAGGGTATGACCCTGAAAGACAGGTGATAAGACCTTATAAAGTTAAATAAAAGATCAGAGAAGGGGATCCTAAGACTGCTTGGGGGAGAAAAGGAGGTGTCAATGCATAATCTTGGGGCCAATATCAAAATGATTTGTAGGACTTTGCCTTATTTAAAGCTGAAAGTGACTTTGAGATAAATTTTGATTGAATCTAATCTCACTAAAACGTCAGCCAAACCCAGAGAGTAAGTGATGAGCACAAAATCACATGGGGGTGAATGTCAGTGGCAGAACACAGGGCTCCCGAGGGTAGGGCCGATGTGAGTTCCCAGGCCACATGTGCGGAGTACTAAGGATGGCTGAGAATAAATGATATCCCCATGTTGCCCTAGGCAGACAGTCCCCAGTCCTCACAAAGTCCAGGTGAAGTCTGTATGAGCCCCAGTATGTGTTAATAGCAGAGAGGAAACACAATCCACCACACAGAGATGGATGGACCCAGTGTTTGAACCCAGCCCCACCTGAATCCAAGTTGACTCCCACAGAGGTGGACACTCCCTTTTCCACATGGATACCCCATTCTAGACACATCACTGTGAGCTCAGAGATACGGACTTCTAGGAGCAGTGAGGTCATCCGCAATGACACTCAGAACTGACCAGACACTCCGATGTGATTTGGTTGGTTTATAGGCCACAGGACTTGAAGGAGGTGGCAATTCACAAGTCATTCTATGGAGAATAATGGAAACGACTGCTGTGCTCTGGTCACCCAGAGCCATTAACAGCCTCGGTCAACGATGATTTCATTACAGGCCTGTCTAAAGGAAGGGGATGGATGGGCTGCCCTCTCCTGCTTCCCCACTCGCGGGCCCTTGGGATTGTCTTTATTGGGTTGAGGTGGTGGGAACTGAAATATACATCTCATCTGGAGTGGTTTGTTTTGTATATCCTTCAGGATTCATGAAACAGATTGTTAGAACAGATCTTTTTATTTTCCTTTTTGTTATGTTTTAATACTATAGTGTACGTAATGGCATAGAAAGAACGGTTTGAAATCTGCTATATTCTTCCTTATTTTAAACTGCCTCTCTCCTGCACGTATCTACATATGGTGCTTGAGACATTGGCATGAGTAAGTAGGCAGCGTAACACTGCAAGAATCGGGGAGGTTTTCCTCGCCAGTGTGCCCAGGTATCCTTGCTAGGGCTCTCTTACTGCGTAGGGAAATGGATGAATGTATTCTAATCCTTTTGCTCATAATTTATAGATGAATTAAAGTTTCCTTTCGCAGCAGATTGGAATGTTCTGTAAATCATGCCCTCCCGTTGCAGCCAATGTCCACACGTTGTAGTTTTATGTCATGAAAATCAGCAGGCATGTGGCATGTGGTTATTGACTTATGTGTGGGCCCTTGACTTTGAGTCTCTCAGTCAATTCAACTGGAATAATTTTTTTAAAAACCCTTTCTCTGAACACCTACTGGTCGATAAAGTGTGTGCAAGAACCGTAGATAAATCTCTGTCCTACAGGAGATCACAGACTGGTGGTAAACAAAAGTTCAAAAGGGTGGAAGATGAAACGTATGGACGTCACAAACCAAAAGCCCATAAGCCACAAGCCCTTTACATGAAAGTGGTTGGATTAGAAATGGGGGAAGAATAAAGACAGTATATGCCCTAAATTTCACAGTGGCTATCAATCCCCACTCTGAAGGGATTTTAATAAAATTAGAGATCAAGGGAAAGAAGCCAGGGCCGCCTGCTGAAGGCTGAGCTCCTAGCTGCCTTCTCCCCCTGTGAGGACTGCACAAGGACTCAGGCCATCAGGTGTCGCCCTCCAGCCCACGGTCCACTCCACCACTCCACTTTGGCTACAAGCCCTCTTGGCTGCATAGCTTCTCCTCAGAGAGAATTAAGAGGGGAAACGACGACAATATGAGACCAACGCAAAAACTACGTCGAAAGATAAAATGAATAAAAAGGGCACAACTTATGAGTACTCTGGAAAATGGATGTTTTCCAAGAATTGGAGCAAATATTTTAAATGATTACCGCTTTTTTTTAATTTTTAAGGCAATTAAAGAAAATATGAATGTTAAGAATATCAGATCAAAGATGTCAAAATGAATGACAAACGATATTAGCAGTGATAAAGAAAGTAACAAGGAAAAAATATATAATGCTATTGCAGAAATTTTAAAAGGACTTTAAAAGTATCAATCAACAGAACTGATAGGACACTAAACAAATCTAAGACAGTGACCTAGAGCGTGGAATGAAGAAATTCCAAAGAAAAGGGGGAAAAGGACAAAGAATTTAGATGTATGTATGAGTAACAGACAATGCCACTTTTGGATAATTGGTATTGCTAATATAGTGAATAGAATTTGTTAAACAGAAAACACATTCAAATACGTAAATGAAAAATTTCTGGAAATGAAGACTTTGACCTGCAATCCTAAAGGGTTCAGTGTGTTCCAGGAAGAACTGGTGAAGAATGACTAATATTATGCCATATTTTGATAAAAATTACTAAATCTTGGGGATAAAGAAAGATACCAACACATGTCCAGGCAAAAACAGTTCACCTCCAAAACCAACAAAAATGGATGGATTCAGAACTTACCACACAGCAAGATCAGATGACAGAAAACAATAAAACAATTGTCCGTTGACTTTGGAATAAAATGATTTCGGACCCTAGAATTCTACAACCTGCCTATTCTCAGATATATAAAGATAAAGGAAAAATGTTAAAAATACACTATTCTTGAGAAATCTATTTTAAGACGTATCCAATCCAATGGAGAAATCTTATTTTCCCAGGTAACAAATATGGTAATTCACGTTAAATAACACATCCACTGAAAGAATTGGTTGTGAACATTTAAACTATTAAAGAGGAATCACATCTAAATTGTCTGAGGTTTTTGATATATATTTGTTAAATTATTTTTATGTAGGTCTATTCCCACCAGCAGTGTGTGAACTCTGCTAAGCCCCAAGGATTAATTTCTCTTTTTAAAAAAATTTTTTTATTTTATTTCAGAGTAGTATGGGGGTACAAATGTTTTGGTCACTAAATTGCTTTGCACAGCCTGAGTCAAAGTTATAAGTGTGCTCATCACCCAGACAGTGTGCATTGTATCCGAATTTACCCATCCCCTCCTCCCCCTTGCCACCTGCTTGATTTCTGATGAGTTTCATTTCCATACGTGTGCATAAGTGTTGATCGATTAGTTCCAATTTAATGGTGAGTACATGTGGTGTTTGTTTTCCATTCTTGTGATACATCAGGTAGAAGAATGGTCTATGCCAATATGAAAAACCCTGTTTGTTGTTTGTTACATTTTTTTTACTCACTAATGTGCAGGGAAAGCTCCTACATGAGTTTATTAGCCATTTTTCAGCTTTCTAAAGAGTCCACACCTGCGTCTATGTAGGACTAGTCCACACCAGCAAGCCAAGGTAGGAAAGGATGAAAGAAGAAAGGAAAGGCTCGCCTGTTTTGGGGGTTCTCACTGCAGACACGGACGTACCCACTTGTTCACAACGATGGTCCTCCTCCAGCAGGGGAGCTGGTCTGGGCCAGCCCACTGCTGGCTGTGGCCACAGTCGTTACCCCTCCGTGTACTGTGGGCCATGTGGGATTATTCTCACATCAGATACAGCACACAAGCACAGGGACTTCAGCCTTGAGCACCAGAGCACCATGTCTACACCCCACAGCCAGCCCTAAGCATTCTCAGGAAGGCTGGGGAAAGGGGAAACAGAAACAGTTGCTCTGAATTGGCAACCAGGAGGTAATTTTATGGGGGGTAGTTGTTTGCCTACAGCAGAGTCTGTATCTGTCATTAGAATATTCTACATACAACCATATTCTCCCATAGATAAGGATGAAGTAAAACTATCAAGAACATTATATGAACACTGCAGAAATACTCTCATGAGCAGTGGGTGGGCGCCTCCCTGGATTATTCACTCTGGTATTTGAAATGCTTTCGTCTTTCCAGGAGGGCTGGATCAGGTAATGCAGAAGACAACCAGCACAACATCTGGCACTTAGTGAAAGTTGCTTTTAGTTCCAAGCAGCTGTTTTGATTTTATGACACAGCCCACGAAGGAGACACGGCATCTGGCACTGACCACAAATTATTAAGTCTCATTGTCAGAGCCCAGGCCACGCCAATACCGAAAATATGAAAAGCATCCCTAAATTGTTTTCATTTCCTGTGTAAGGAGGTAAGGACAGGAAGACAACATGGGCTCCCAGCTCTCAGTGGCAGGTAGATGAGTCCTTTTCATGTGACAATTTCTAGCTTCGTTGAAAGTCTAATTAGCCAAGCTAGGAGGACCTGAAGAGTCCAGCTTGTAATGAGAGGGCCCTATTTATAGAAGATCGAGGCCCACAGGGGAAGAAACTTGCCCATCACTGTCACTGGTGGAGTTGGCTTAGCCTGGTGGAGCTGGCTTGCCTTTACCAGGTCATTTTTTGATATGCCAGAAGTGCAATAAGTAAACCATTCTGCAATATTTTTTAAACGTAACTTCTCAAGGGCAAATGCAAGGACAGTGTCCATCTGCATGTGTGTCCCTGTCCCTGGCACAGGGCTAGGCACAGAGTAGGTGATTGTCTGCTGTGCTGATTGGACTGCACAGTTACTGGCGGGGTCCTCTGGCCGCCCATTGGTGACTGTGGCCGCAACTGTGGTCTCCTCTCCTCTGCAGGGTACTTGCCCCCTCTCCACAGGCTGCCCGCCTCTCCCCGCCCCTGGCAGCACCACAAACCACAAAGCGAGGAGGCAACAGGGGGTAACACCGTGACAGTGCAGACACATTAAAAGACCCCGGGACTGTTTACTTTTGTCTGGTGGAAATTGACAACAGCTTAAATCTATTTATCTTGAAAACCCTCAAAGATAACACCAACAGTTTGCAGGCGGGGAATTAGTCATAGGCAAACATGTTTTCCCGATATTGCCCCAAGAAAAATATCCCCCTTCAAAGTTCTCCAGTTTCACCATCTCCTAATTTATGGAACATTAGGTCAGGACCCTGAGGTTCAGATTTCATCCGAAATTCTGCCAGGGGAAATGGCTGGGCTGGTCAGGACTCAGCAGACCTCGGAGGACCCTTGAAAATGTCTCTGCATTTCCATCTTATACATATGAACATTTCAGATGCGCCGCCCCCTGCCCCCACCAGGATTGCATCTGCTATTATAGGGAAAGAAATGTGTGAACGACTCAATACATCAGGTTGTTTTTTATGGCTCTGTTCAGGATGCAATACAAATGGGAGTTCCTGCATGCATATACATTCAGATCACAATTGCAATTGTAATTTGATACATGAGGACTGAGCACCTATTTCGTGCAGGCACTAGGGGCATAGTGATATATAAGACATAGCCCCTGGCCTCAGAGAGCAGACATGACAGAGATATTAAAAGCACAAGCTATGACAGTGGTACCCCAACCCGTCGTTGCTTCGGGAAGGGATGTGTGTCAAAAGGCTTCTCAGAAGATGTGGGGTCTGGCCTGTGTCCACAGGATGAAAGAGGTTGGCTAAGAGGAGGGAGAAAGGAGAACACTTCGGTTCTGTTATTCCAATGAAAATAATTTAAAAGCTTACAGTCAGAGCTTTTTAGATCAAGGACCCCAGCAATTTACCCATCATATGCAAAGGTTAGAGAGGTTTCTAAGTCCATGGGGACCTGTGGACCTGGTCATTCCCTCTCTGCTCTGCCTCCTCCCTCCCTCTTCTCAGGCACTGAGCTCAGCCACTCAGACCCCTGGGTGTCCATTCACAGCCTGGCACCAAGAACACAGTAAGGGTCTAAAATTAGGTCCCAGAGGAGGAAATGGACGAAGGGCTTGCAACAGGGAAGAGATTTCCTATGAAGCTGGGCATCCCTCAAGCCCTCCCACTCCCCATGGGAGGCTGTCTGGCTTCGGCTCTGCCAGCCAAGCACCTCACAGGCTCCCAGCCACGGCTGCCTTGTCTGCTCCCTCACCGCAGGATGCCGCCGTTCCGCACTGCCGCCCAGGGCTCCCAAGCCCCTTTCCCTTCAGGAAACCTCTGCATGTTTCCCCCTCTAGCTGTGGGATACGATCTGCAATTCCACTAGGGCAACCTAGCCCTGCCTGACCTCAGCAAGGCCAGCATCTTAGCTGTCCTCTTCATAATACCATCAAACAGGCACCGTTGTCCTCAAGGACAATGGAGGAGCTGAGGTTCACAGTGGGTCTGGGACTTGCAAGTGTCACACAGCTGGATTTGAACCCAAGCCTTGTGTCCAAACCTGTGTCTGTCCCTTAAACCACCTTCGTTCATGAATGAATAGAATCAAAATGTTTAATGTTCCTGATCCAGCGGGAACTTTAAAACTTCCCTCCACCCCTCGGCTCCACAACCCCACCGATACCTTCTTGGCGGCAAAGTCTTTTGTGTGTGTGAATAGGAACAACTCGTAACTAATGATGGAGATACAGGACTATTAACCTTCAAAATCTGGATTTTTATGAATTAAATTCCCCTTGTTTAAAAGTTTGGACTTATTTTTTTTCTCCTTGATCATTGAACAATATAGCTTCTCCAGAAATAAGAACAGGCCATCTGATTACAGCACATTCTAGAACATCTGTTTCCGAGGTATGATTTTATCCAATAGGAAATAGGGAGCCATGGAAGGTTTTTGAGGGGGACAAGAACAAGATCATCTCTATTCTTAAGAAACAGCAATGCGGAGGATGAATCTGCTGGTTGGCACCAGTGCCAAAGAGACCACTGTGGCAAGACAAGAAAGGAAAATGAGTTAAACAAGTGCAGTATAGGTGTGGAGGGAGAGGAAGGAACATTGAGGAGAGATATTCTCCCCCGCCAGAGTGTGTGCTCCGAAAGGGCAGAAGCATATTGCTCTTCCTGCCCTATTTTTAGCATCCAGAACACGGTTTGGCAAATCGTCAGTGCTCAACAAATATTATAGATTTTGTACATATTGCTGAGGAGGCCTTGCAAGAACTTGAAAGAGTGTTTTAGTAAGGGGAGGTTGTAGTCAACAAACCATATAGAAAGATTAATTTCTGTTGGTTGAATGGATATAAGAGATGAGGAACTAAGAGTGATTCACTACAGCAGAACCCAGAGCCAGGGGGACCAGCCAGTGCACCGTGCCCGGGACTGAAGGAGAAATTGGGAAGGAAAACAGAGAGGAGGGCACACTCTGAACAGGAACAGGCATCAGATACTCTTGGCAACTGATTGAAGCGCCCACTGTGGCTCCTTGGCAGTCAGCGCTCCAGGAAGAGGCAGGCACAAGCCTGCCTCCAAATTGCGCAAGAACCTTCCGGCCATCCAGGTAGGTAAATATCACAGCAACCTCTGATCTGTCTCTTTTCTTGATTGTTGATACACAGTTGCAAACATCTAACGATTAAACATCTACAAGATTTCTTGCATCCTCTTGCTGCAGTTTGGATGTTTGGTCCCTCCCAATCTCATGCTGAAATTTGAACCCCAGTGTGCAAGGTGGGGCCAAATCGGAGGTGTTTGGGTCATGGGGGTGGATCCCTCATGAATAGATTAAAGCCTTCCCTGGGCAGGGTGGTGAGGGAGTTCTTGCTCTGTTAGTTCCCGTGAGAAGTGGTTGTTAACAAGGACCTGGCACCCCCCCTCTCCCCTTCTCTCCCTTTCTCTCTCTCTCTCTCTCTCTCTCTCTCTCTCTCTCTCTTCCTCT
This sequence comes from Lepilemur ruficaudatus, assembly GCA_963574885.1. Taxonomy (NCBI): domain Eukaryota; kingdom Metazoa; phylum Chordata; class Mammalia; order Primates; family Lepilemuridae; genus Lepilemur; species Lepilemur ruficaudatus. The sequence goes on from CAUYRT010036716.1 coordinate 35,560, forward strand.
CTAACCATGGGGTCTCTGCACACCCCTGATGCAACCTCCCTGACACCATGTACCCTAGATACCACCCATCCTAAAAGTCACCAAGAGGTTATTCTTTTCTTAAGTACAGTTATTATCATGGTAGCCTCCTGCTCAAAACTACTCCAGTCTTCCCTTTGCCTGGCAAAGCTGTTTCTGGACTTACCACCCACGCCCTCACGTGTTCCCAATCTCGCAAGCCAGCCTCATTTCCCTCCGCCAACCGGACACACCCTGCTTCCATCAAGCCATTCTCTCTAGTTTTCATATATTCTCTCCCTGTTTCCTTAACCAGTGATGCCATTCACCGCGTACCTCAATTGCCACTTTTTCTACAAAACATTTACTTAGTCTCTTCTTGGACTCCTCAGGGGAACTTATTTGAAACCCCTTTAGGATAATGATCATTTTCTGCCTTGGATTGTGCTCATCTATGTACGTATCTTATTTTTCCTAATAGACTCGGTTTTCTAAGAGTAGCATTGGTATTATGTTTAACCCTCTGGAGATCTAGTCCATTACTAGACTTACTTTGTAATTTAATAAAAGGAAATGAACAAATGGATGAAAATCTGGCTTTAATTATTATATAAAAATTAGTCTAGCAGAAACATCACTTTACGCTCACGGGAAGTGGATGGTTATGGCTTAAAAACAGATCACAGCCTGTTCTCGCTGGGGAAGTATGCTGGGATGGTGAGATGACTGTTTAAATAGGCAATGTTTAATGGGTTTTGCCAGGGAAGGTTACAAATTGATGCTAACTGCAAAGGTAAAGAGAACAGGGGCACATGCGATAATGAATTGCTAAAATAAGAAATGCAGAGACCATCCTTGAAGAAAACGATAAGGCTAAAAGCTCACAATGTGCACAGAGAATCCCTAGGAGACTCCTGACACTTTGTGAGGAGTTTTCAAGCAGTGCCCTGTAGACTGTGAGCACCACTGTACTGCTGATGGTTAGCTTCAGAAACAACAACTAATCCTAACAACAGCTAACACTGAATGATCACTCACTATGTGCTCAGCATCTTCCATGTGACTTACACGTACCTAATTAGTACCTAATTTCAGCCTTGAAACAATGCTATAAGTTAGATAAAATCTGAAACATAGAGGAGCTCATTAACTTCCCTAAGATTGCTGGTTTTTCTAGTGACGAACCAATATTCTAAGTTGAATCTCTTTTCATATTAGATGGAGAGAAATTCCCTTTTGCCTTGGGAATGTAAGAAAGATAGACTCACCACTGCCTACCTAGTCTAATGGTAATCAAGTGGTAACTGATGGCCTCATAGACAGGAGAAAGGAGAAGGGGATTCTGAAACTTGCTGACCTAAGCACCTCTATTTGTATTTTCTTTATAATTTGGACTTCTGGCTATGACTTCATTGAAAGAAAATATTCTGCTACTTTGTAAACAATAGTTTGAATAGACTAGTCCATTTATGGCTACTTTACCTTTGTAAAGCTCCATCTTGAAAGTTGTTTGCTGATAAAACGCTCAGCACAGAACCCAGTAAAGGTTAACTATAGATATCACCATCATCATCGTCTTCACTATCTCATTTGCTATGGCATTCACGGCCTCTTATTTGCATCTCCCGTGAGCTTAATAGACCATCTTCACTTAACAAACGTGAAAAGCAAGGCCTTAAGGTCTTAGTGACTTATTTATAAGGTCACAAAGACAGTAAGTGGAGGAACCAGCCTTCACATTGCTCAGGATCAAGACCAAGTTCTCGACAAGATGTACACGATCTTGTGTGCTCTGGCTCCTGCCTCCACCTCCACCTCATCTTCCTCAGCCCTGTGCCCACTCACCTGTGCTTTCAGTGCCGTCTGCACCCAAGTAGTGGTAGGGAGAGCACCTCTGAGAGTCCACCAATGTGCTACTCTCCCCCCACCGCAGCCCTACACACACGCTCGTCCCTCCTCCTGTAACTCTTCCTCAATCCACTCACCTTCTCCTGGACCCGAGTCAAGCTGAGGGCCATGATACTTGACCATGGTCCAAAGCCAGGTCCCCTTGTTACACATTCTCATAAAAGCAAATACCTCTCTAGCACTTAACTTGGTCTGTAACAATATCCTCATGATTATTTGAGTAATGTCTGAATCTTCCAATAGTTGATTACCTTCTGGAGGACAAGGGCTGTTATATTTTCAGGTTCTTGGCACACACGGGCAGTTAGAAATAGCTGCTTAGTAAATATGAAAAGCCCACTGTCTTTCTCACATTGTTCTTCCTTCCCCACCACTTTCCTATAATCTAGACAATGTTTTAATTTCTACCAACAGAGAAAGACAGGAGTTGGCCACTTAGCTTATTAATATTTTCCCAATGCTATGGCTAGAAAAGGTTCATCTTGTGACATTCTTTGACTCTGGAGGAGGGACAATCTGGTATGTTATCAGCAAACACTGGGCCTGAGACTAAAATTGACTTCTAAACACCTAAAGAAGCTCTGCCTCAGCTCTTCCGTCTGCATGACGGTGTCCTGCAGGAGACCCTCCGAGGCACTGCCACGCTTCTCTGTCTGCCTTGGCAAGGCTTTTTCAGGGGACGAAGCCAGTCTCTGTGGTTTCCTGAGCTCCATGTGAGAAACACCATGTGTCACTATGTGGGACACTAGCCTCAGTTCCTTCCAATCTGGCTGGAACCCACGTTGACCTCATGGGCTTGAAAGCATCGGCCTCAGCGATGGTTTCCCACTGTGGGATAATAGTGAGCAGGCACACAGGACCTGCGTCTGTCTCACCTGGCACCACAGGGAACTGCGCCTGCCTCACCTGTCCCTGCTGGAACTCACTGCCTTTATTCCACACTCCGCAGGACAGCTGGAGCTGGGCGGCGTGTTTCTGCGGCAGCGCGAGAGGACACATCCCTGTGCTTGCAGCTTCTGGGGATTTCTCACTCTTCATAACTCCCAACCCACAACCCCACAGCCTCCGTTCCCTACTTGCTATTGCTCAGATTTAGACACCAACTTCACTAGAGGAGAACAAGCTTAGGAGCTTTGTGATTCAGTTCATCCAGGTGTTTTAACACTTTCTTTTTGGAAAAAGACCCCCTTGGTTTGTTTGTTTTAAAATCTCACTTTCTGCCTTTGCTTGGGTCTCCTTAAACACCAGAAAATGAAGACACAAGGACAGACATGGATACTAATTTCTGAGGTTTAGTTCCAGGATTATCATTTCATCTGGGGTTTTCAACAATGTTGCAAGGCAGATATTTTAATCTCCATTTTATAGATGAAGGAACAGAAGAATTCTAGGCTACTGCAAGTGAAGTTTGCAACAGGTAGCAGAGACGTAAAGGTTGAAAACACCCTGACCCTTTCCATTCCCTCAAATTAACAGAAGCAGCAACTGCAATAATGATACAATGGCTTTTTACAAACCTAAATTTGAAATTTGCCAAAATAATCCAATTTCTTAACAATATCTTATACATTTGCCTTCTACATGACAGTTTGTAGCACACATATACATTTTTCCCATTTTAACCTCATTCCAACTCTCCGACATAGAATTAGAATGTGTGATTGTTAATACCTATGGCTAAGGAAGTAGGCTCAGAGGAACTACGTGCCAAATACAAGGTCACTAGCATGGCAGTAGAGCTTGACCTTAAGCCAAATCTGCCTGGCTGTATCACAAAGGCTCAACAGAGTAGAGGAGGGAGGAGAGAGAGTGTGCCGTGTTCTGGTCACGGAGAGGTGGAGGGTACAATGATCCTACGAACCACTGCTGTGGGGTCACAGAGAGCCTGGGAGGTAGTTTGGTTCTAGCTCAACCCTGATGCTGAGCTAGTCCCTGGGGTAATCCTCATAGACTCTGCAGGTCAGCCTGCTTGTTGTTGGTCTGGAGTAACTGGCAAAGCATGGGGAGGATGGAGAGAAGGAGAAGGCCCGGTAGTTTCCATTTTTGTCCCAGACTGTTGATGTTGAGGATGAGCCTGGACGTTGGAATAAGGAGACCTGAGCCCAGTGTTGGCACTTCAACTAAGTACCTCTGTCACTTTGGGCAAGTGACCTCACCAAGTCTGTTTTCTCACCTGTAAAAAGCAAATGAAAGTTCTCACTCACAACTCAGAGCTTCATTTTGAATGAAGTGAGGGCAAGTCAGCTCTTTTCTCTGGGCCTTAATTTCCCCAATTTCCACCCTCCCAAAATGATAAAGCAGATTAGATGATTTCACCCAAGTATTGTGCCAGGTGTTTTATATTCGTCGATTCATGTCACTCTCTCAACAAATCTGTAAGCTATGTATTGTTATCCCCAATTTACAAACGAGGAAATCAAATTTCAGAGAAGTTAAGAGATCTGAGCAAACTAGCATGGCCAGCAGAGAGAGCGAGGATTACAGCCCAGGACTAGGCACCCGCTCTGTTATCAGACCCACGCTTTCAATTGGTGGGTCTTCTTCTCTTAGCTGTACGGAGGAGTAGTCAAGGTGTAAAACTGAGAGGGAGGAGAGCCTATGTTAATGATTAAGGGGTTAGGAAAGAAAAAGAAGAGAGGTCCAGAGAATGCTACTTCATCTCCATTGACGGGACAGTCAGGGCAGGCTGTGGAGGATGGCAGCGCCCTGTGGGAGACATGGTGACACTTGCCACCTCCCCGTATGCACCTCCAGTCACTCTGCCACCAGGTTAGGTCTCACTTCATCTCTGCCCCGACGAGTCAGTAGTGTACTCTTCTCGAGTGTTCTCATAGCACCTTGTCCTTATGTTTATCACAACATTGAACACACTTCTTAAAATGATCCATCTGTTCCTCTTCTTCCCCTCAACCTCCATACACAGAGATTGGATTTCATTCACAGTCACAAGGCCCGTGCATAAAACAGTGCGGAGAGCAACTGTTTACCGGAATAAACGAACGAATGTGGGAATTGAGCATGTGTTTGCTGCACACCCTCAGGATCTCACAGCTCCTCCCCTACCTGCCGAAGCGATGCAGTCAGGCTTCAGCAGATCAACGTATCTCAGAATGTCAGGATCCTAAAAGCTGTGGGAAACACACGAGTTCCCATTACCCAATGACTCATGTCTACCTTCAAGTTTCATTTTGAATTTTCAGATTCAAAGCAGAAAACATACTTCTTGGGTAATTCAAATCTCAACTAGACCTCAACTGCATATAGTTGCATCATTTCCCCCAACTCTTAGCTCTTTTTCAACCCTGCTGTTTACGGTGGCATTTCATGAAAGCAGGGTGGTTGCATAGATCATACACCCAACCCCTACTTCCCCAAAGCCTCTGATATGGAAATCATATGAGTTACTCCTTTCTCCTTTTTCAAGATTCTCCTGAATCTATTCCCAAATATTATTGGGCTCTGATCCACAGGGACCCATTCTGTATTGCAATAGCTTCTAAGGGATTTATTCTGGAAAGACCCATGTAAATAAGCAATAGAAGTTGATTTTCTGATGTTTCTTTTCTTTTCTTTCTTCCTAAGCCATTTTCAATTATAGTTTTTCTGCTAAACATTTTCAGCATAAAAAATGACTGCCCTTCATTCATGCAACAAACATCTCTTAAGTGTCAAACATGCATCGGGTATTATTACAGAAATTGAAGGTACAAAGATAAATGAGACTCAGGCCTTGGCCTTGGGTGTCTACTAAAGGAAAGAGGCTTAAACGAAAAGAAAACAGAGTTAAAGTGAGATGAGCTTAGCACTCCCAGAGGATCAAATACATACCTCTATTATCATAATCTAGTAATCTATTGGCTTGTATATACTTGTTGCTTGAACTGCTAATCCTGGAACATTCTGACTAAAGAAAAACTTCTTTTATGCTAACTTAAATTCATGTCTTTCCATTTTTTTGTTTTAACTCAAAACAAAACTTAACTTTGCTGCTTTTGTTCGTCTATTAAAGAAAAGGAAAAGTAAAGCAACAAAAAATTGACCTCTGACCCCACCAGGGATTACATTCTTTATTTGCTGGTTGTTGTCTTTGATTCTGTGGTCTCCGCCAGGACAGCTGCTCTAGGAGCTGGGCAGAACTGATAGCTCTTCTGTTTTTATTGATGCAGCAAGAGTCAAAGAAAGGATGGGAAGTTCCAGAAAAAAAGTTATTTTAGTTTCAATCCTAATTCTTTCTCCAAACAAATTGAGAATCAGAAGAATTTAGATGAAAATAGTACCTGAAAGATCATGTATTTCTTCCATCTCTCCTCTTACAGATAAAGGAGACTGATGCCCAGAGAAGGGCCACGTCCTGCCCAGGTGAGGCAGCAGTGCTGGTGGGGATTGTGGAGAGGCAAGCCCAGGTCTCCTTCTCTCCAGAAAAGAACAGTAAACATGATAGAAAATATTTCGGAGTGATGGGTTCATACTTCATATCAGATCATAGTAAAACATTTTGGGTGATTCATTTGAAAGCTGAACATTCCCGATGAAGTGGGCCAGATCATGAAGAAAGTGGATTAGGCAAACTTGAACTTACTCCCTTTGCATCTCCCAACCAGAGCACACTGCGGAGCTCGAGATCTAGATATTAAACTTGCCTACTAGTCACTTCCACCTATAGGTTTCACAAACACCCCAATCTGTGTCATCACCTCCATTTCACACCACCATTAGGACAATCTCTCTTGAGGGTTGAAACCACTACTTGTCCAGCAGCCAAGCCAGAAATCTACAAATCATCCTCCCCTCTTTCTCCAATATCTCTAAAACTAACCCAGTTTGAAGGTCAGTCTACTCTCAAAGTGAGAATTATTAACTATAACATACAGTGAATTGGAATCAGAGGAAGAACGCACAACTATATTACCCGCATCTCAGGACAGAATGCCTTTCTGCTATTGTACGCTGCCCCTTTTTGAATTATTCCACTTGTAACAACCATTCCTCTCAAGCAATCCTACTGTATGTCTAACCTAGGTCCATCCTGGCTTTCAGGGAACACCAAAGCCATGAAAACAAAACACACACACACACACACACACACAGACAAGGAAATGGGGCACCGTGAGGACAGCAACGAGAGCAGCAAACAGTATATTAAACACTGCATAGAATTCAGATGCTAAAATTCATATGAGGAGTAGAAATGTTTACATATATGCTAAAATAAAATAGGAAGCCAAAAGTAGGATTAAGAGATGATAAAATGACCAGGCAGATTTCAAAAACAACAAAATACTTTTTCTAGGAATTAACACTATGATGATTCAAAGCAAGTTGGCCATTGAATTTAAATAAGCTGAAGACTGATCTCAAGTAATTATCCATGATGCAGTAGGCTGAGAGTCAGCCCCTCGCCCAAAATTAAGAGCCTAATATTGTTTGGGGGGAAGATACAGCTATTATTAATAATTAACTTTATACTGTGCCAATTTAATTATTATAATTTCTAGGCTAATTAATAAGAAGATGTGGACTGTAATTTTCAAATCAGTAGAAAAGATGGAATGAGAAATAATACTTAATCTAGCCTTTAAAAAGGTAACAAATTTTTTTTAAAAGATGAAAAAATGAGACCAATAGAATGTAGAAAAAATAGAATTACAAAATAGCTTGAAGTTCATTAGTAATAGCATGAAAATATAAAAGTTATTAAAGTTTATTTGGAAAAAATATAAATATGCTTTTAACAAGAGTCCCACTTAAGACAGAAAGATACAGAAATGGCTCCAAGCATGTAACAAAAATAGAAGGTTAGGCTAAGCGCAGACTGTGGAGGCCCCTGAAGTTGCTAAGGGTGAGCCTAAATCCTGCGATGTTTCTGCTCAGTAATTTTCCCCCAAAGAGAAATATTGTCCTTGCTCAGAGCTCTGAGTTGCTGGTGATCTGTTTTTCTTCACTGACATCTTAGTGTGAGGCCTCAAGTTTTTACCACTATCATAGCTGACCTCACACTGTCTTGAAATGCATTAGATGGTTCATTTCCTTGCAGCAGAAATGTCACAGACTCCCTTGTTCTTTGCCTTCCCCTACAGATGTCAGCAGTCACAGTTTCTTTTATTAATCCCTGGGAGACAAAAACCAGCCGTGCTGATCAACTGTTTTCCCAAGATTCCAATTTGCCATCGCTGTGCCCAGAGACCACGTTTTAGACTGAGAGTCAGCCCAAGTTCCAGCTGTGGCCAAGGGCGTGGCTGCTGTTCCAGGAAGCAGGGTCCGGGAGGGGCCTTCTGCCAGAAGCCCCCTATTCTGTCTTGACTCTGCCTTTTATTGTGCCAGAACTCTCTGAACTGCAGATTTTGGGGGAAAGACAAGTCTTCGATGGCTTTGTGCCATCCAATCCCTCAAAAGCCCTGTGAAATAGGACATTTTTTTAACCCTCTGTTTTCCAGGCTCGGAGCTGAGACTTAGTGAGGTCAGCCGTTTCCCTGAGTCTATGCAGAGAGGGGCCTACACGGAGCTGTCAAACTGGACTTCTGAAGCCGAGTCCCACGCCCTGCTCCTGCACGAGGATGCCCTGTCTGCCCGCACTGATGCTGGGAAAACCGAACGAAATGTGTTCAGAAGCTGTTCTGCATTCATCAGCACCAGACAGATACCCATAGCTGGTACTGCCCCCTGAAATCGTGTTTGCTACTGATATGGATTCTGCCCAGCAGGTTGATCCGTAAGCAAATGCGTATATTCTGTGACTCGGGGAAAGTATTCAAAGTCAGCCCCCATCCAACGTTAACATTCTCCAAAGGCTGTTGTCAACAGGGTAACAAGTTCCCTGTCCTGACACTCAGATTCTATTCAAATGCAGGGGACATGGCAGGGTGGGGTGGGGGAGAGTCACCCTTGAAACCTTTTCAGCCATTTACGTTTAGGAGCTTTGTCTGTTCCTAGTTTGATGGGGGAGAGAGAAGAGAATCTGCATTCTTGAGGCATTTGTAGGGGGTGCTACCACCAGAGAAAGGAACAGACAAGAATGTGGCTCCTGGGAGCATGAGAGGAGGTCACCTTCATGAGCGGAGCAGGCGACCTCAGTCTGTGGCCACAGGAACAAGGCCCTTGCCAGGCTTCTTCTCCAGCAACCTGTTCTGGATTGATTAATTACCTCCAGCAACCCGTTGTTCAATTCATTAACTCACTGATCCAAACCTGGTAAGCTTTACCTGCTGAATGCCAAAAATAAAAGTACAGTCACATCCATTTATTTGAAAGAGAATTGATTTATTTGATTGTTACAAGCAGCAATTCATGAATAGTAGCAGGTAACATTTATCAAATGTGTACTTTACTTAAGCCAGATATTATTTCATTTAATCACTTCTTCATTTAATCTTCACAATAACCTTCTACTAGGTAAATACTATTGTTATATGACTTTTATAGATAAGAAAACAAAAGCCCAGAGAAGTTACACAATTTTCTCAAGGTCAAGGCTTAAACTCTGGGATGCGTAATCCCCAGTCGTCTGTGCTCTTGACCTTTGTGCTATAACGTCAAACGTTAGTTGGTGATTATCCAGACACAAACCCCCATCCTGGTAGGTAGTGTCTTCCTGGGTTTCCGAAAGACTCCTCTCACAGGGTGTGAGGGCACAGGGGAGCCGGTGCCGCCTGGCCAGCCTGGAGCTGTGAGCTGGACACCTTCCAAGTCCTCTACACAGCAGGGCGACTCTGAACTCCACTTCCAGGGCTGTTTGTTGGTTTTCTACGAGGAATGACGCTGAAATTGGCTACGGAACTGCAGCACGTCAAAAGTTAAAGAAAGCCTAATGGCTTCACTTACAAACTTTTGATGGTTTACAAATGAGGAATAAATAGCAAAAGTGAAGAAGAGGAAGTACAGGAAAAACACCTTCCTTAATTGGCAGAGACACATAACAGATGAGTAACAGGAAATGCTGGAAGGAAAGGTTAAATGCTAAAAAGGGAGCATCTCAGGAAAGATCTTTATCACCGAGAACTGCTTCCTTTCATTCTGGGATCTAAATGCTGAAATAAGTAGTCTTGCTCCAAAAAACCTGTTTTCTTAAAGGCCAAAGAGCAAATATATTAAAGAATACTTAGTGCCTCTGGCAAGTGAGCTAAAGGGAAAGTCCTGCGGCTCCTGGATTGATGTGCACGGACGGACCCATCAGTGTCATCAGAATAAACGTTCCAGTGAGTCAAGGGTCAGATTTGAATTCTCAGAGCATTCATTTCCTAACTTAAAAGCAGGGCAATACCTTTATATGGTTGTTGTGGGAAGGAAATAAAATAATGCATAGGAAAGAAAAACCTGTAAGGAATCCTTGTAATATAAAGAGTCCATTATAACGAAAATCCCTCTCCTTCTCTTTGGTTCCTGAATTAAATTCAGCTGCAAGTCCAGAAGACAGTTTGGCCGTTTCCTATTGATCGGATCTAACTTTTTAAAAGACTATCTCTTAAATATTTCAGTTTGTCAACCTGGTGTGCAGATATCAGTCCAGGTAATCCTAGGTAAATACTATTTGCTGAAAGATTTCCAACTGGTCTTGCGGAGAGCTAGGAGCCTGAACCAGAAAAGGTGGGCATCTCCCCTGAACATTTTTTTTAGGAAAAAAAATATCTAGAAGCATGGGTCTTCTGAAGGTGGTGGTAAAAGCCACAGTGTATGCATCATGCCCAGGGCCAGTCACATAACTTGTGATACTCAGAGCAAAATGCTATTACAGGGCCCCTAGTGCAAAAGTAGCATATAAGAAGAGTAGGTAAATGTACTAAAATATAAAACTTTTTCCTTTAACAAGATTTTAGTGACTGTAAAGTATGATGGGGTACTAGTGGTACATGACTGACATAAACTTACAAATTACAAAAGTAATATTTCATTGTCACGATTTTATATAATACGATAAATAATACTTTATTGATGTGATGTCTTCCTTGATCATAATATTTTTATGCCTTGTTTTTCTGCATATTCATTTATTAGGCCATCAAGATTTGTACCTTCTGTAACTTCAGTTTCAATCTATATAATTAAAACTGATATCAGTCTCTCTTGGAAAATGCAAAATCACAAATGATTTTTGATAAACTTTAATTTTCAGAAGAACCTTTCTGCTGATAAAACTGTTATTGGAGCTATTAAGAGTATTTTATAAGGTTGTAAAGGGGATTTTATAGGCTGTGAAGATTCTGATGAATTATTTCAAAATATAAGTTTTACGTCTAGAGCTGATTCTTATAGAACATTTTTTCTAAAAATATCTAACTCTTCATACAATCAGTTTCATGGAAGCCTGAGTCTAATTTAAAATATAAGATTATGCAATGGCTTTTGAGTGCTTCCCTGGCATTTGCTACAACTCGTGGAGGTCACACAAGAAATTTAAAGTGGCTTTATGATTTGTATATGATTCAAAGTACCTGTTCATGCATTCTATCATTGTTTGTGATGAAAATTAATTTCAAAATTGTCTTCCTCATCAATAAGTGGTTCATCTGAAGCGTCATATGAAAATGTGTTCATTTCCACTAAATACAGTAGTTATTAAATTTTATTTTTGTTTCTAGGCCTGTAGATATTTGCTGTGCTATGTTGCAGTAGTTTTGAGAACCTGAAAAATCTTTAAAGAGACTCTAAACTCTCTAAAGAGTTCTAATGACTGCCTTATATGTTTTATTACAATGTCCATGTGTACACTTTTTTCAATTGAGGTGAAAGTCACATGCCATACAATTAATCATTTGACATTATACAATTCAGTGACATCCGGGGTCTTCACAAAGGCATTTGGTTATAAAAGCATCACTTCACTCTAGTTTTCAAATGTTTCGATCACTGCAGAAAAACGCAGCAAACCCATTAGGCAGTCACTCCCTACCCCCTGCTCTTATAACCTGGAAACCATCAGTCTGCTTTCTGTCTCTGTGGATTTTCCTATTCTGGATACGCCATATAAAAGAAATCATACAATATGCGACTTTTGGTGTCTGGCTTCTTTCACTTAGCGTAACGTTTTGAAAGCTCATCCAAGTTGTAGCATGCATTATACCTGATTCCTTTTTAGGGCTAATTAATTGTATGTAGATAACACAATTTGTTTATCCATTCATCTGTTAGCGGACATTTGGGTTGTTTTTACCTTGTGAATTCAGTGGCTATGAGCACTTGGGGAAAAGTACTTGTCTAACACGTGTTTTCAATTCTTTTGGGTATGTACACATGGGTAGGATTGCTGGTCATACTGTAATTTTATGTTTAATTTTTTGAGGAAACACCAAACTGTTTCCACAGTAACCATACCACTTTATATTCCCACCAGCAAGGTCTGAGGATTCCAATTTCTCCACCCCCCTTGCCAACACTTGTTATTTTCCTTTTTTTTTTTTTTTTAATAGCCAACCTAGTGAAAATGAAGTAATCCTCATTGTGGTTTTGATTTGCATTTCTTCAATAGCCAGTGCTGCTGGATGCCTTTTCATGTGCTTGTTGGACATGTGTAGATGTTTGGATAAATGTTTATTTTAGTCTTTGCCTATTTGGGAGGTTGTTTGTTCTTTATTGTTGAATTATAAGTGTTCTTTACATATTCTGGATGCTAAATATTTGTCTCAGATATATGATTTGCAAATATTTTCTCCTATTCTATAGAATGTCTTTTCACTTTCTTGATAATATACTTTGAAGAACAGAAGTTTTTAATTTTTATTAATCCAATTTATCTATTTTTCTTCTGTTGCTCATGCGTTTGATGTAAAATCTACAAAGCCATTGCCAAATCAGAGGTCATGAGAAAGTACCCCTGTGTTTTTTCTATTATCTTTATTATTTTAGCCCTTATCCTTAGGTCATTGATTCATTTTGAGATAATTTTTGTATATGGAGTGAAGAAGGTGTCCAACTTTGTTCTCTTGCATGTGGTTTTCCAGTTGTCACAGTGTCATTTATTTAAGAGACCATTCTTTCCCTGTTGACAGGTCTTGGCACCATTGCTGAAAATCAATTGGTCGTAGATGTTTGGGTTTGTTTCTGGACTCTTCAATTCTATCCCGTTGGGTTTATTCTTACGCCAGCACTATGTTGTTTTGATTACTACAGCTTTGTAGTAAGTTTTGAAATAGAAAAATGTGTGAAGCCTCCAACTTTGTTTTGCTTTGTTTTAATATTGTTTTGGCTATCGGGAACCCCTTGAAGTTCCACATGAATTTGAGGATTGCCTTTGCCATTTCAGAAAAATTAAAAAGGCCATTGATAGGGATTGCATTGATTCTGTAGATCTCTTTATAGAGTATTTTCTTTACAAAAGTAAGTCCTCTAATTCATGAATACAGGATGTCTTTCCATGTATTTGGGTCTTCTTTAATTTCTTTCAGAAATGCTTTATAATTTTCAGCGTGCAAGTCTTTCATTTCCTCTCTACTGGGTATTTTATTCTTTGGATGTTATTGTAAATAGAATTGTTGTTTAATTTTTCTTTTTGAATTTTGCATTGTTGGTGTATAGAAACACAACTGAATTTTGTGTGTGTGTTAATCTTATAGCCCAAAACATTGCTGAATTTGTTTGTTAATCCTAGTACGGTTTTCTGTTTGTTTTGTTTTGTTTTTTTGTGGATTCTCTGAAATTTCTACAGAGAAAGCAGGTCATAAGGCAATTAGTTCATAAATGCAAGTATAGTTTTACTTATACTTTTCTAATTTGGACTGTTTTTATTTCTTTTTCTTACTCTGGCTTAATTGTTCTGGCTAGGACTTCCAGTACAGTCTGAATAGTAGGACTAGGCACACCAAGGCTCTACAGTGTTGCAGGATGATGCTGTTCTGGGTCACTTAACACGACTTCTCTTTTGCATTCCCATTTACCCTCCAGTTCTATTCTAACTTTAAGAAATCTTCCTAATGAAAAATTTTAGTGGATTTTGAACTCATTTGTTAAAATATACAAAAAATACCACATATTCAGAAGAGTTTGCAGTCACAATTGGTTGACATCAGAAAAGGCTAACATTTGTAAGCCAGATTTCAAAAGCAAAACAAAAACAAAACAAAAAAATGGGAAAAAGAAAACTTTACATAATTTGACTAAAATACGCTCCTCAAGATTTAAAGAAAAGCCAAGAATGCATTTCTTCCATTTTGATCTATGTGTCCTTATAAAGATACCTTTCAGCTATAATAACTTTTAAAAAAAACTGTTAAGTATCATGATTCCAAACACCAATTGAAAATAATTAAATAAAGACTTAAAAAATAAGCATAGACAATCATAAACTGTTCTCACTAAAAATAGTATTAATAAATAATTTTAGTTAAATATTTTATTGAGTTAAAAAATAGAAACATAAAGCCACCCCAAAATGATGACAGATACAATAGACATAAATTTTAAAAATTCAATATAATAAATATGCCAATGTGTCACGACTTACCAAAATCATCTACAAATTTGACTCAATATCAGCAGAAATTCCCATTCTCTTTTTTTTTTAAATTGAGAAACTGATTCTCAAATCACTTTCAGATGATCTGTTCTAGCACATAAAACTGAGCAGGTCATTGCCCTGTTTAACACCTTCAGGGCCGCCCCATTTCCCTCAAGATAGAATACAAACTCCCTAAAGTTACTTCCCTGGGTTGGCTTCTGCCTCTTTCAGCCTGGGCTCACGTTTCTGTCACCCGGAGGCAGCACCTCCAAGCTTTTAAAGATACTGTTTGTTCTTCCTGGAACATCTTCATTGACCCTAACCCCCTTGCCAAAGCCCTCTTACCTGATCTCTCAGAACTCAGCTCAGGTTTCACCTCCACACAGGACAGTTTAGGAGCCCATCCTCCAGATGTTCACGGCCCCTGTACTTCCGTCTACCACAGCAGGTACTTACGCTCTGCACAGTCACCACTGGCCATGGTCCCACCTCTTATGCTTGACAGTGAGCTCTCCGCATTCTCCCAACTGGCACAGCGTGGTCATGTAGCAGACACTAAATAATTACTGGCAGGGTCAATGAATGAACAAGTGACTTAATCCAAGCGATAAAAATATATTGATTTGTTTTTATCTCCAAAAACAGGAGTCCACTCCAAAAACAAACAAATAAAGAGGCATGATTTTCTGCCACTGGGTTAACAGTTCCATCCCCTTTTATATTTTGGTAGGCTCAGTGCATACCTAGGTGTTTGTCTTTCATCTATTCGTCCGTTCAAGGCATATTCTTTGTTACTGGCTATGTTCTACATGTTATTAGATTGAACCATATGAAATCACTGATATTAGACTAGTTTAATCATTCTCATATGGTTCAATCTCCTTTGACCACGATGGGGAGAAAGTGCCTCTCATCCTCTCCTCCTGTGAAATCAGGGTGTGTACACAGACAGTTCTGATACAATGCGGCAAGTACGGGCACTCCTAAAATCACTCTTATTAAAATTATACCCATTCAAATGCTATCAGCTCTTTGAATCACTAAAACATCTGCCTCACATTCATCTGTAATCGATTAGTTCATAAACGTTGGTTGTTAAAGAGCCAACTTCATCTAAGGCAAATAATGGAAAATAACAATATCTACAAACCAATGGAGAAAACATCTGCCCAGGCTTGCCCGCTGAAAAATACAGTGACGGTGTATCTTAAAACTAAGACTCTGAGTATAACATTTTGTAGAAGACATAATAAACACTGACAACATGACAGATATTTTATGTTGATTAAGAGCAGCCCCTGTCCCTGCTTGATGAATCTGCAGCGTGAGTTGCGTAGACTTTGCAGAAAGAAGAAACAACAGCGGAGGGAGGACGGGCGTCCGCAGTGAGGCAGCCCTACGTGGCTTCTGTCGCAAATGGGGTTCCAGGAACCTCGGCACTGCTTTCTGAATAAAGGCAGCAGAAATGAACTTAAAAAGGTGTTTTTCTTGTTAAAATTATACCATAATAGCTCTCTGAATTTCCTTCCAGCCTACTACCTCGCGGACACAGCTGGAAGCCTTGGAAACAGGTCTGCATGCCCCTTTTCATCCCTTTCATTCCCCACTGGAGTGCTATGAAAACTGAATTACAGGCTTAAAAAGGCAGTTTTTCTTCCAGTCGGAGTAGGCGGTGAGGCCAGCCAGATCACTAGATGTGCTCACGAGCTCCGGAGGCGCTGTGGGAACAGAGCTTCCTCGTGCATGGCGTGGGGTTCACGGGGCACAAGCCTGGGCACAGCCATACCCTCAATAAACTATTTTATAACTGGAACAGAATGAGAAAGTCAAGAGTTCGCATCGTGGTGTTGTAACAAAAGCACATGTTGGAGAGTCAATGTCCTGGGTTCAAATTCTCGTTCTTCTGCTCCATCATTGTATGGCCTATGCCTCCCTGGGCTTAGGTTTTCTTCTCTGAAAAGTAGGGAAGAATAATACCCACCATACGTAGTTGTGACTACTAAATACAATAATTATTTTGGAAACATTGGAACACAATGCCTACTGTGCAGTAACTCAGTGAACACTCACTGTCAGTAAACGTGAGCTGAATTCAGACTCACTGAAACTGAACACATCTTCTGCTGCAATAATTATTCTTCTGCTCAGTAGCTTTCTTGCATTCACTCCGTGAAGCTCAGTGAGTGAGATGTGACAGGAGTGACAATTGCGATTAGAAAACATCATCTGTCTTGGGTGTGAATCCCTTACTGACTGTAGAGTGTCTATTAGCTACGATCTTTTGTTGGCAGAAGGATTGTCTGATGATCTGAAAGTACTTAGAATTGCTTCTCAATTGCATCCTTGTTAGAAGGTTCTTATTATGAAATTCTTCAAGATCAAACACAGTAATTGAAGACCGCACTACTGTAACACCTGGTGCACGGGGAGGGCGCACATCCAGCTTTCACTTGCTTTATACTTTTTCTTTATCCCATAAAGTCCTGTCCCTGACACACGTGAACTAGTCACAAAACCGCTCTAAGCCCTAGTTTTTTAATCTTAAGATAGATATGATGATAGAATTATGAGGAATAATTTAAAAATATATACATAAAGTCCTTAGAGTACGTGGGACATGTTTGATTCTCAGTAAATGGTCGTTATTGTCATCATGGTTTGAAAGTAAGGAAATCTAGACATATATTATGATTTCATAATCAGGCCTGTGACACTAGGTAAGTGAAAATTTTTCCGAGCCCCCTTTTTCTGATCTGTAAGAATGGGATAAATGATGCTAACCCTGTAGGATTGCTGTAAACATTAGAGAACATGGAGAAAGTCCCTAGGCTTGGGGTTTCCTGGAGTCTTCTTTCTTATTTTGTAATCCCGGGTCCCCAAGCCCTCTCTCACAGGCTCTGAGTTTATCACCCTCAGTATGTCCTTGAGAGAGTGACTCGGCAAAGGGAGCCCCTTAAGAAGGCCCCAACCAACACCAAGGGAGTTCAGATAAGGACACACCATTTCGCACGGCACTGACAGAGTCTCAGGCTTTTTTCTCCTTTATCTTAAGAGCCACATGCCTGTTAAAAGGGGTCAGTTCATGCTGGTGTCTGCTTCTCAGTGATTCTTCAAGCTCCCAAGGTTTGGCTCAGGGTTATAAAATAATATTAAGTTCTGACAGTGCAAGACGCGTGCCCGGAAAAATAACCGGAGCAGGAAGGAGAGGAAAAGCATTAGACGGTGCAGATGGGTTTTGCAGCTGGGGAGAGGAACATTAGCATTAGATGCAGGAAACGTCAAATACGGCGCCGAGTTTCCCTTCACACAAAGGTCACCCTCCGTCGCTGTGAATAAACTTGTGTTGCAGGTATGATGTTGCTGATGCAGTTTACCGCTCCTCCATCCGGAAAGGTTTTCAGCTTGGCAGCATCTTCCCCTGAACGAATCCAGCTCTCCTTGGAAAATGTCATTCCGCTTGAATTTTCATAGCTCTGCCCTCACGCAGGCACCTGGGACTTCTGGATCAAAGCTGCTGATCCAGTGAAACTAGGTACCAGTGGGTATTGGAGAAGCAATTCATTACTGTGGGTGCCCCAGTGGGTTAATTTCAAAGAAATGTCAAGCAGTTTCTTTTCTGCCTGTTTTCCTTGGTTTACTTTATTTTTCTGCATAGGCAAAGAAGTCTGTCTCCGGCAGTCTCTCCTGGTTAAGCAAGACCAGGAGTGGGGAACCTTTTCATGTTGGAAGCCGCATTAATTTAGCTATAATCAAACAAGGCTGCATTCAAGAAACCTCAATTAGATGTACTCAAAAATGTACATTATTTTGTAAAAATCTAACTACTATGTACTTAATAATTTCAAAAACTGAAAACTATTTGTTAAACTTAAAGTTAACTAACCTTTTAACGACTTTGTTGTGTCTGCTTTTTGTTGGAAAGCATTTGGATATTTGGTTGCAGCATGGAGGTCCCCAGTTTCAGCTGATCCTCTAGATGGATCCTCTAGATCAGTCATCTGTGACCTTAAGGGGGTCTTGATTTGGGTTAGGTAGGAGAATGTATATTTGTAGCAATAAGTGGTTGAAAAGCAAGAAAGTGTTTTTCAGGCATGTTGCCGAAGGCGTGGGTATTCTACCGCATTTTTCCACATTTCAATCGGATCTCTCCTAGCATCAAACAATGACTTTAAAATCTCATCTACTGAGAACTCAATCAATTCCATCGTAGTTCTTTAGGTACCTTTGTGATATCAACACTAGGTGAGGCTGAAATGCTAATTTGACTGTGATGTCATGACTCTCAAAGTCAGTGAAACTTTCATTGTATTCTCCAATTAATAGGTCTGTGACAGCTGTGTATTCTTCAGATGATTTGCATGTATCATCCTGCTCATCAGTGACCTTTGCTAACTGGGGAAAATATTTATCTGAAATTTCCTTTTGAAGAAGTGTTTTGAAAAAAAAGATGGCTTTTTTCAAAATGCTTCGAGTTTTTGCTATGAGACAAAGGATACTGAGCAAAAGAAGAGAGACACAAAGAGCAGATGAAAACAGGAACCACTAATCTATGCTAATGAGAGTCAGAGCAGTGGGTACCTTGAGAAGGAAGGAGGGAATGGATAAAAGAGAGAATACATTAAGAAAGTTTCTGGGTCTTTGGTAATGTTCCATTTCTTGATCTGGGTGGTAGTTACATAAAAGTTTTTATTTTTGAAGTGTTGTTCAGTTATAAATTAGGATTTGTGCACTTTAAGTATGTTGGGCTTTAAATTTTTATTTTAAAAATAATAGATGGCATTTTAGCAAAAGGGTGATGTGGTTCAGAGGAAGGAACTTGGTAGGAGAGTATGTATTGCTATTTCAAGGATTCTGCAATCATAAGGCAGCTTTGCAGAAGAATGAAAAATATATAGACTGTTAATGGGTTTCAGGATTATGAAACAGCAATTACATACATGTAAATGTGTAATGGCTTTTGGGTCAAACAGACCTCAAAATTGAATCTTGCTTTTATCACCTGGAAGCTTTGCAACTATGGGCAAGTCACTAAACCTCTCTGTTTCATTTTCTTTATCAATAAAATGTAAATGATGAAGTCTGCCTCATAGATTTGTTGGAAGAATAAATAACTATGGTACACGATAGGGGCTTAAATAATCACCAGTATGTTCTCTTATTATAGCACTAGCTTTTCAAAGCAATATACTGAGCTATTAATATTGCAGAATATGCATTTAATCAATCCTTCCCTATTGGTCTTTTATTTATATAAACATCCATAGAGTTCTTAAAAACCAAAGCAAAGCAAACCAAATTAAACAAAAAAGAAATGGAATGAGCCTGTTTCATTCTCTTGTGGTTTTGTGAAGTTCGACATCAGTGAATTTGTTCATGGAACTAGACTCAAAGAAAGAGTGTGTATGTATGGAGACAGAGGTGAATACTGCATTAAAATACCTCGTGGAATTCAAAGCTATTCACTTAGGAAACCCACTTTGGGGCAGAAATGAAGTGGATATCTTTCACAACGAAAATGAGAAACTTCTAAAAAGTGCTATTTCATTTGTTGCTCCACATATTAGGAAATAATTTCAAGAATGATTGAGCATCTAATTTTGACAGGGTAAAAAAGAAAAAGCATTAAACCCTTTGATTTGGGCCTATTGGTATTTCCTGTCATTACTTGTGTTTTCCTAACACCTATGCAGAAGTTTTGTGGTAGCATCATGTGAGTCTCCTAAGGATCTCCTGTCTTCCTTATGAAGACAAAATTATTTTTCCCCTGAAGGTTTTAAATGGAAAAGTTGCCAGTCCTAAATCTTATTATTTAGGATACTCTGCTGATGTTTACTATTGCATTTCTTTCTCTCTTAGGAACTAAATTTGCCTAGGCCATTCAGATAAATAAATTTCCCTCAGTTCCCAAAGACCTATCTCACATGAGAAACTAGTCCAGTCACATTTCCAATCTTGGTTTTATTATCTTTGTCTGTAAAAAAGAGTTAGACTTCACTGGATAGTATCTGAAGGCTTGGCTGGACCTAAAATAATGTGTGCACCAGATTTCCCTGCTGTGATCAAGAATCTCTTCCCTACTCACTTCGATTCATGGTTAGCTTCTTAGGTTAGTTTGACAAATGTTTTCTAAACACCTGTAATGTGAAAAACATTGTAGACATCCACCCTGACCTTGAGTTAACTGTCAAGTGGGAAGAAAGGCAGGTAAACAGATCCCTGTAACACTGTGTGCAATGTGTCAGCATGACGGTGTCAGCAGGAACGGTGATCTGTAGACTTTCAAAATTACAATCCTCCAGAAAATCAATGTGCACACTGGCAAAAATCAAGGTTATTCTTCATTAAAATTAATTTTTTCAGAACTCTGAAGATTTTTCAAAGGCTTACAGCGATCTGGGGAGAATATTTCAGAAAAATGGCTGAATCTCAGTAAAAAGAGTAAATTATGGCGTTATAACTGTCTCCTCCTCCAGAGCTTTTCAGTAGTCTTCAAAAGCACTAACTTCACAACTGGATTAGCTAGGAAAAGCAGCATGCTAGCAACAACTGGAATGAGCATAACAGGTTTGGAGCTCCCCGAAAGCCTCATGCCCAGAGGATTGTCACCGTTCGGCCTATCTGTGTATCCTTGAAAAGCTTCATTTTCAGAATTTACCTTCATTTCACTTGCCTCAAAGATTGCTCTGAGAAAACAGACTTACACACAATGAGCGGCAATAGTTTAACATAACAACTATATGAAAATGTGACACCTGTTAGAACTAGCCAGAGGAAAACAAAAAAACTTAAAACATTGTAGAATGAGATGCCCATAAAATGCTTTGACAAACTCTGATATATTCCTGAGGATCTAGAAAGCTGCATGCATCTTCAAGGCTCTGTGCTCAGGTCAGACCTGAGAAGGCTCTAATCTCTCAGGTATGCCTGAGAATCCTGAGCTCCTCTGTGTTTGTGGCATCCATCAGTTACTGAGAGAAATATCTTGTAATCTCCAACTATGAATGTGCATTTCATTATTTCTCCTTATAGTTATGTCAATTATCACATTATGTATTTTGATGATATGTTATGTGCATACAGATTTATAATTATTATAACTTCATGGTGAATTGAAGACATTTATCATTAATAAATGTTGCCCTTTTTGCTAATAATGCAATAGTGCCAGTGCCTTAAAGTCTGTTTTGTCTGATAGTAAAATAGTTAGAGTCGCTGTATTTTGGTTGACTTTTGCATGCTATATCATTTTTATCCTTTCACATTAAATGTTTTTTAATCCTTGCTTTTATAGTGTCTCTTATAAGCATATTTCAAGTGGTTTCTGTTTTTTTAATCCAGTTTGCAATTCTCCATTGTTATTTCAAGATTAAAATTTCTTGTAATGTACTTACTGACACATTTGGGTTGAAACGACTATATTTTCAGGTCATAGTGAAGGTACTGAAACCAGAATAGCTCTCCCACCATATAAAACATTATATATTAACTATTTGGGGACAATAGGCAGCTAAAGGCTAAAATTATCTGAGAAGTGGGATTCAGATGGTGAGCTCCACAATTACCCACCTCTGTACATGGTGACGATTTGGCCAACATTTAGAAAATGTTCTTGGCCAACATTTAGAAAACTGAGATATGAGCAGAGGCCACCAGTCCTTCTGAGCTGGGTATGCACAGATCATACTTTGGACAGCTGAAGCAGCTGGAATCAGTAGTGAGGAGTGTCAGAGAGGAAGGAGCTAAAAGCCCCAGAAGCACGTGTAAGGGCACCCACGCACCACGGCTAAGGGCTGGGCTCACGTGCACGAGGTAAGACCCCGGCTGTTTCACCAGAAAAGCAGTTGCTATTGGGATGAAAGTAGAACAGAGATGCTAGAGTTCGAAGAGGGCTGAGAAAACCTCTTGATGGGGCCGGGGATTGCCTGAGTGGGGAGATGCTTTAACACACACTTGACATCTCAGCGTGCAGCTGAGACACCAGAAAGGCTAGGCCTTAATAATAATTACCATGCCCCCGAGTATGACCCACGCTAGTCCCACCTTGATGAGACAGACCCAACGGAAAAACACAGCTTGGAAGTTGAACCTTATCAAGTATAAGGGCTTGTCATTTTGCTTTTAATTATTTCTGTTGAAAAGTCAGCTGCCAGACTTATTGCTGGTCCTTTGAGTGTAATTTCTCCCCACCTGGATGCATTTGATATTTTCTATTAGAATTGGTTTTGAGCAGTTTGCTATGATGTGCCTAGGTTGGATTTTTCCGGGGACGTTTTTATGCTTCTGTGATTTGTAGCTTGATATCTTTCTTAATTTTTGAAAAAACTTCAGTTACTTACTCTTTAAATATTGTCCCTGCCTTTTCCTCTGTATCTTCTCATACTCAAACTCCACATAATTGCATGTTAAAACTTTATGCTGCATTCACTCTTCCTCTTAGCCTCTCTTTTGCGTTTTCCACTCTTTGTCTATTTTTCATTCTAGATATTGTCTCTTGACCTGTCCCTGAGATCACTAATATGCTCTTCAGCTTTGTCTAATAAGCTCTTGAAAATATCCATCATGTTCTTAATACCATTTATTATATTTTCCAGTATTAGATTTTACATTCTGTTCTCTTTTATAGTTTCTACCTCTCTAGTGAAATGTTTAACTTTGCCCTTTATCTCTTTGATCATACTTAATGTTGTTATTTTAAAGTCCATGCCTGATGACTTTATTTTCTGTGCCTTTGTTTCTATTGTCTGTTATGTATTCATGTTGTCTTTTTACCTACTTTGTTATATCTTATTAAGCACCAAACATTGTATATAAATATTATAGAAATAATTTGAGGCTCAGAGTGACCTTACTTTTCTCTAGACAAGATCTAGAGGCAAGTACTAAGATCATCTACTACAGGCTGTCTTGTGTCCCCCCAAAAATGTATGTTTATATCCTAACTCCCAGTACCTCAGAATGTGATTGTGTTTGGAGATAGGACTTTTAAAGAATGATTAAGGTCACATGAGGTCACATGGGTAGGTCTCATCCAGTATGACTGATGTTCTCCTAACAAGAGGAGATCAAGACACAGACACACACAGAGGGAAAACCACATGAACACTTGTGAATGTGGCCATCAGAAAGCCAAGGAGAAAGATTTCAGGAGAAAACATTGAGACACTTTGATCTCAGATTTCCAGCCTCTAGAACTATGAAAAGTAAATCTCTGTTAATTAAACCACCCAGCCTGTGGCATTAATACTGTGTTATGGCAGCCCTAATAAACTAAAACAAACATCAAGAATTGAGATTATTCAAAATGAAGCTTCAGTCCCTTCGTGGGCCATTCTAGGTATATTTCACCCTTTTTCCTACAGTGTTGTTTGTTTGGAACCCACCTCAACTGTGGTGGTTACGAGGGTTCTGTCTCGCTTATAGAGGGTATAATTAACATTTTACAGATAAAGAAATAGTGTTTCACAACCGAAGTGCCCATCAATATGTGAGTGGATTAATAAAATGTGGTATGTGTATACCATGGAGTTCTATTCAGCTATAAGAAACAACGGTGATATAGCACCTCTTGTATTTTCCTGGATAGAGCTAGAACCCATTCTACTAAGTGAAGTACCACAAGAATGGAAAAATAAGCACCACGTCTACTCCCCAGCAAATTGGTATTAACTAATCAGCACCTAAGTGGACATATAGGAATAACATTAATCGGGCATCGGGCAGACGGGAGGGGGGAGGAGGGGACGGGTATATACACACATAATGAGTGTGATGCGCACTGTATGGGGGATAGACATGCTTGAAGCTCTGTCTCAGGGAGGGGGAGAGGGGGAAAGGCAACAAACATAACCTAAACATTTGTATCCCCATAATATGCTGAAATAAAAATAATAATAATAATTTCAACCCCATTAAAAAGAA